>JAZHYW010011260.1:0-17762 GCA_037355805.1 Ixodes ricinus | reverse complement strand
TGTCTTTTGTTCGTCAGCGGCGGGGAGAGAGGGGGAAGGAGAGGGAGACTATGACGCGTGCGACGCTCCCGTTGATCCGAAGCGCTGACGTCAGCACGCGTCAACCTCTCCCCTCTTCCCGGAGCTGACAAACTGACAGACACCGCCGGGTTTTCGTCAAAACGAGCCCTTTCGTTTCGTCAGTCACGCGCATAGCTGGCGCAGAGCCAGAGAGGAGGAGGCGCCACGCAGCACTTTTTGATAACAAAGCCGTACTGCTGAATGAGATGGCATCATCAGAGAAGGCCAACGCTGGAGAAAATTGGAAACGAGTGCTGCCTCAGCACTCGGCTTCGAGTCAAGTTTGAGCCGAACAATGACGCAATGCCCGTGTCCAATCTGTGTCCAGCGTTGGCCTTCTCTGATGACGCCATCTCATTCAGCACTACGGCTTCGTTATCTAGGAGGTGTTGCGCCGCGGCGCGGTGGAATGCGGGCGTGCTCAGTTGCCGCTCTGCCGTCGCCGGTTGTTCTTCGCTCTGGCTTTCGGTAGTAGCGGTGCGTGGGCTGTGATCTGTGTGTGTAGTTAAAACGATGGATGCGGTTCTCTCCACGAGTGATATGAATGCGGTTCCTTCCACGAGTGGTATGGATGTGGTTCTTTCCACGAGTGATATGGATGACCATATCCAAGGGCGTCGACGCACTCTGACAGAGTACAGAAACAAGGTGAAACAAATTACAGGAAGATCCATCGGTGAATTCTTAGGAAATCCGTTAACGTGACCCTTGGGAAACGCCACACACGTCCCCTTTTGGGAAACGCTAACACTGACCCCGTAACGAGGCCAAGAGAGGCAGCAAAAATAGAGGAAGCAAAAGAGAAAGCCAAAAGAGAAAAGTGAAGGGGTCAGCATTAGCGTCTCCCTAAGGGGGACGTGTGTGGCGTTTCCAAGGGTCATGCTAACGCATTCCCTAAGAATCCACCAATAAACCTTTCTGTGTTTTTTCTTTCTTTCTTTTCTTCTTTTTTTTTTAGCTTGTGACTTTCGCGCTTCTCCGTCCTTTAAATAGCATTTGTTTTCGAGGTGTTCACCATAAAAATGTACCCGCTCACACGGCCTGTTATTTAGCTTCTGCACTCGCCGTTTGTTCTAAAAGCACGCCGCCTGCTTCACGCTAAAGACACAACGGGACAAGGCTGGGCCGCACATTGTACCTGGTCACACTGCTAACACATCAACCTAAAGATGCATGTACCATCTGAGGCACGTTTTATCCTTGTACGACGATCATGCGAAAAATGTGCGCCGACATGTTCCAAGCACGCAAATGTAAAAAGCAAACATGTGCTCCGAACATGTTTGAGGCGTGTCCGCAGATAATTCTGTCGTCATGTCTGCAGCAAAAACCTGTTGTTGTTGTTTGTTGTTGTTGTTGTGTTGTTGTTGTTGTTGTTGTTGTTGTTGGTTGTTGTTGTTGTTGTTGTTGTTGTTGTTGGTTTTAATTGCGAGCATTGTATCTCTGGAATAAGCTTTCTTGATGCTTGAGTCTCTCCGGAAACGCTTCTCGAAATTCCCAATTTTTACCATTCGCTCGGTCGACAAATCAGAAGGGGGCGGCGGAGAAATGCTCACCGGAGAAATGCTCACCGGAGAATAGCTCACCGGAGAATAGCTCAGCGAAGAAAAACTCACCAGAGAAAAGCTCACCGCAAAACCGGCAGATGCAGAGAAAAGCTCACCGGCCTTTGAGAAAAAGCCAAAAAAATATCACCGATTTTTTAAATTTTTTTTAGCTATAGCGGATTGTGCGTAACACGTGGCAATGTAAACACAATTTCATCACTTCATTAAAAATAATTGTCTTGTTTTTTGTAATATTCTTGAAGTTCATTCGGCATATTACTAATTCCTCAGAAATTAGTAATCCTCCATTCTAAATATTATTAGTCGCCCAAAGTATAAAACCAGAACAAAGGACACCCGTAAAAAAGATAACAATTTACGACTTGACAGTGCGCCGTCGGTAGCTGTGTCAGATGAAGAGGTTTGTTTTTTTGCGTGCTAATATGAATAGCGGTGTGTGAACCGTTTCAGCTCCGAAGATTGTGTGGTGCCTGATAGTTAAGTGGGTGTTTGTTGATGTAATCAGAGTCGGCTAAGTTGTTTTCTTTTCTGTTCATTTCACTAACAAAATATTAGCTCCGAGAACAGCTTCGTCCTGTCGTGTTTGTTGTCTTCACTCCGTCTTCGTCGTTTGAGCGGTTTTCATCATGTATAACGTTTACCGACTCGCCCAATTCACTACGTTACAGAAGATTAGTTCTTATATAGGTCACGAGTAACAACGGTGACAGTGTGCAGCTCTGAAAGTCACGGGTGGCTCGCGGTAGAAGGACACTATCAGCACAGACAATAGAGAGTTTTAGTAGATCGTTCCGATGACTCCGATAACGATACCCGATACTCTGCCTCCGCCTTTGCGCTTGCTATATAGTATCGTTATCGGGGGTATCGGAGGTATCGGAACGATCTACTAAAACTCTCGAATGTGTGGAAACACTACCGCGAACGGCCAGGAAACGTGCACGTCCTTGGAAGAAAGAAACCTCGATATCCCTTACCTTCCTATCCTGTTTTCAAAAGTTAACAAAAGCTTCAAAGAGAATTTCAGGCACCGCGTTGTTGGGCATGCACTTTCGAATTTTCGGCATTTACAGTTTTGCTTTTTGGGTTTTAGGCAGACATTATTAAGCTTTCGAACTTTTTCGTGTTCTTCAAGTTCATAAATTTTTCAGTTAGGCTTTCGCTGCATGAAGAGTATACCACCAAAAACAAACTCGCCCGCAATTATTAATTTGGGAGCAATATTCTCTGTAAACTTAATAAATACTTTACGAAAATTTACATTTTCTTTTTTACAAAGCTGGCGAATTTTCATCACAATAAATTGATATATTTAAGCAGAATCCAACAGCCTTCATAAGAAAAGAAGAAAGAAAAATCGCTGAGCTGTTCTCCCCATACACCCAATGGCGGTTGAGCTTTTCTCCGCATCTGCCTGTTTCGCGGTTAGCTTCTTACTGGTGAGCTTTTCTCCAGTGAGGTTTTCTCCGAAATTCGTCAAAAGTAGCCACGCCTCTCCCTTTCCCTGTTGCCACTCGCCTTTACCAAAGTTCGCTTCCCGCCATCGACTCTTGCTATTACTATGATGACTCCGTCTGAGACGAAATTTCACCGGAGAGCCGAACATAGAAATGAGAAAGTATACGGAGTTGGTTTTGGCTATGAGCGACTTAATTGCGAACATCTGATTAGGCATCGGTTCACACTTCAAGTTCTCAACAACTTAGCATGTTGATTATAGAATCCGAATAAACGTAAGATTTAAAATATCACGATGAACAGGGGTTTTAAATGTCACATCGCATATGCTGAGTTTCGATGTTCTCCTTAAACCTAAAGAGTGCACCGACTAAAGACTTCGGTGTGCAGTGCCGATGCAAGTTGCTGAACATCAAATACTTTTCAGTGTGTGCCAACAAATGCTTTGTTTCTAGGATGTGTTCATTGTTCTCGAAGGCTGACCTGATACACAGCGCGATCTTTGTTGTTAGCCTGCTCAGCGACCTGAATGAATACGCCAACAGCTCTCCAGCCTGGGGAAACGTAAATATTTTAGAAAGGGAAAACAACGTCATGAAATGATCAGTGAAAGAAACGATCAGGATAAAGACGTCTGCCGAGCGCATCAGCCACGCGTCCGTCCACTTAAGTTCAGAGGCCGACAAACTTTTGCGGCTGACTGGTTTGGGAGAACCTGGGTGACCTGAGTTGTTAAAAAACCTTTATTTCAAGAAAGATGATGATGGGAAGTGGTATGACAGTAAATATGGCGAGAAGAGGGTGGGTACCCCTATTCCGGGGTCTCCAAATGCGGCGACGGCTTGCAGAGCACGGCCTACGAGCAATCTCTGCCCGTAGGCCTCCTCACTCCTCAGCCCCGCTTTCCACATCTCAAGAGTGAAATCACACACTGGCTCGAGTCCTGGGATCTTCTTACACACCCAAGCCAGATGATGAATGTCCGCCCAGTGCACCCCGCAGTAGGGACAGCTCGGTGCCGCGAAGCGTTCCAGGTACCACACATGCCAGCTGGACTGGTGTCACAACCGTGTCCCTTTGCAGTCTTCGCCACACAAACTCTTCTTCCTTCGTCAGTTCCCTGCTAGGCCCAGGAAACTCCATCCTACCCTGCCTTCTGACCTTCAAGATTTGGTCATAGGGTAGCCCATAATCCGATGCCTCTGGGGCCGGGGTGAGTCCCGGTTTAACGCATCTCGGGCCGCGGCATTCGCCGGCTCATTGTTCGCTTGCCCCATATGGCCTGGAGCCCAGATCAAATGAACCCCCACAACATTAGCCTTCGCTAAGATTTTCATCGCAGGTCGCCCCAGTATACCGCGAGAGAAATTCCTCCATGCTTTTTGAGAGTCAGATATTATCGTAGCCCTAGAGTTGCACACGATAGACAAAGCAATCGCCGCCTCCTCCGCTTGCTCCGCCGAGCGCGCCCGAATCGAAGCGATCTTTACCACGCGCCCCTGAGCATCTGCCACAGCATTGTCGCAGCTTCCCATGGTTGTCGACGTTTAGCGCACTCGAAAAACGGTCACTCAAGCATTCACACACCCAAAGAACACACCCTCACACAGCGCTCACTAACAACTTTGTATTGCGTGATTTTACTTCGGCTTCTACTTCTACTTCAGTTTGAGGCGATTTGCAAATAGAAAAAGACGAAATATGAGTAAAAAAAATTCCGTCTAACGCTTAAGCTAATTAGCGGCTAAATAATTCATCTCTTTTCGTGATAATGTTATCGACGGCGTACTAACACATTTGGCCTCTAGTCGTATGATGGTCTCGGCTTCGATGATTTCCCTTTTCATTTAATTTATTATTCCCTCAGGGCCCGAAGGCATTACAGAGGGAAGTGGGCGGTTAACACATAAAAGTAACATAGTTGAGTGAAGCAAAACAAAAACACAAAAAAACACGCGCTACGCAACATCTGTTAAAAAGTTGGTAATAACATTTTTAAAATCAACAGTGTTAGTTATCGAGACTATATGTGCGGGAAGGCGATTCCAATCAATGGAGGTCTGGGGTAGAAAAGAGGCATTAAAAGTGGAGGTGCTGCAATGGGGAATCCCTACCTTTAGGTCATGGTCTACACGTGATGATATGTACGATGGTTCTAGAAACAATGCTTGACGGAGAGTGGGGTTAGAGTAATAAATCTTGTGAAATAAACATAGACGAGATATTTTTCTTCGGAAAGAGAGATCAGGCAAGGAGAGGGACGATTTCATGGAAGTTACACTGGCTGTACGATGATAGTTCGAAAGTATGAAACGGGCAGAACGATTTTGAATAGATTCGACAGCTGATGCAAGGGTGATACCGGGGCTCCAGATAGAAGCTGCATATTCAAGTTTAGGACGAACTAGGGTTTTATAGAGGAGAAGTTTTAACGAAAGGGGAGCAAGCGAAAAGTTACGTTTGAGATAGCCCAAAAGTCTATTTGCGTTGTTAGTGACATATTGGACGTGGATATTCCAGGAGAGGTCGTTGGTTATGTGAATGCCGAGATATTTATAGGAGGACACAGAAACTAGAGTAGAATTGTTGATAGAGTAGGAAGGACAAGGGTTGTTATGACGAGATACTCTCATAGATGTACATTTAGTGATGTTAAGCTCCATGAGCGATTCTTTGCACCATTTGCAGATGTTGTTAATATCAACCTGAAGGGCAGAAATGTCAGAGTCGTTAAGTATCTCTTTATAAATGACACAATCGTCGGCGAATAAACTAATAGAGGAAGAAACATGCACAGGAATGTCATTGATATAAATCAGAAATAAGAGTGGTCCGAGTACGGAGCCCTGAGGGACATCGGAGTTAACAGGTGAGGGCGAAGAATTAGTGTCATTAGTTCGAACAAATTGGAAGCGATTCGTTAGGAATGATTTTATCCATGTGAGGACATTGGGATCTATGTTAAGGTTACTAAGTTTATGAAGAAGCAGCTGGTGAGAAACCTTGTCAAAAGCTTTTGAGAAATCCAGGAATATGCAGTCAGTCGTGGAACCCCGGTCTAGAGTGAGGTGAAGATGATAAGTTAATGTTAGTAGTTGGGTATCACAGGAATAAAATTGCCCAACAGGGTGCTGTTGTTGAAATGTGCGACACACCCACAATCCCGACAGTGTATCCCCAAGTGGCCAGAGTTGGCGTTTACGATGTTGTTGTTGTGTTCTCGAAGGCGGTCATTTAGACATCGCCCAGTTTGTCCAACGTATTGTCTTCCGCAGGAAAGGGAGAATGAATAGACAACCCCCTCCACGCAAGGCACAAAGTTGGTCCTATGCTTCTTGGAGCAACAGATTGCAGGATTTGAGGGTGTGGTGACGTTTTTGCAAAGGCTGGAAAGTTTGTTGGGTGCTGAAAACACGATATCAACGTTGACTCTGTTCGCTGTTTTCTTAAGGCCGTGGGAAAAATTGTGGATGTAAGGGACGATGACTGGTCTTCTTGTCCTGTCGCTGTGTGCTTGTTTGACGCAGTTCCCTTGCTTCATTTCTTTAAGAATAGTTTCGACCACTGACACCAATAAGGAAAGAGGGTACCCTGCGGACTTCAGTCTTGCAGTGTGCCCGTCGAAACTCTTTTGTATGGAATGTGAGCACGACTTTGTGATTGAGCTCTTAAGGCATGACCGCACTATGCCTCTTTTCACGAGTTTTGAGTGCGCGGAGTTGAAAGGGACGTTAACCAACTCGCCCAATCTGAAGTTCTTACAGCAACTTCCCACTCACTCGAGAATTCCAACACTTCCCTGGATATATGTATTGACGATAGTCCCGTAGTCTTCGAACGCCGCGCGGATCTCCCCGTCGGTCACGAAGGTCGGGAGCCAGTGGATACGAATCCCAAACTCCGTGACGTTCGGGTCGATCCCGAGGCATTTCTTAACTTTGATGACAAGCTCCTTGGCGGCGACCAGCTTTTCCTTGCTCGATGTCGGAGTGTATGTGTCTTGGCAGGGGTTTTGTGGGCAGTCTTGAGTTGGTGCTGTGTGAGTTTATCGATGACTGGAATGTACAAAAGCCTGGGAAAAACAAGAGAGAAGGGGGTAGGGGGTTTTGAGGAAAAAAAGAGGAAAAGAGGAGGACCACAGGGGCCTAGTGACTTATATGTTTGTCCTGTGAAATAGAGTTCGTAGCTGCGTTTGAGACTTCGATCGTGTCGTTTTGTGTTTTCGCCCTTTGTCCGTATCCCCAGTCTCGGGTTTACAACTATGCTCAATTTACACACCAGCTAGCCTGCACCATCACCATTGCTTCATTCTTGGTACGCCTTAACTGAACATGCAGGGACATCAAAAACGGAGCCAAAGACATCGAAGAGAGAACGCGGAGGGCCATCAAAAAGGTTATCCCCTGCAATGTCCTGGAACCACGAGTCCTTCCAGAGGAGCACAGGGAAATGTTCGACGTCGTCCTGTCCAGCCATTGTCTTGAGGCCGCATGCCCTGACGAAGGCTCATTTCAGAAAGCGATGCAGAACATCGGAAACCTGGTTGTCCCCGGAGGCCACCTGATTTTGGGTATCATTGCTGGATCTTACGAATACGAAGTTGGAGGCATCAAGCTGCCATCTCTCGCTCTCAGTGATACGATGGTGAAAGATGCTTTGGCGAAAGTGGGATTTGAGAGATCAAGCGCTGGAATACGTTAGGCAAAAATGACACACCGGAAGCAGCAAAGATATGGCAGTGTTGGCAATCATCTTTTGTTATTTTAACTCGAAAGCTTTGAAGCGATGTCGGGGATTTCATCTGTACGTCCGCTCTAGACAGACTGGTTTGATAACGTACTGAAGCTTGCTGAGCGAAAGGTCTTCCTTTTGTGGCTGTTCTTGATGCTCTTCCCTTTTGGTTCGTGGCAGTTTGATAGATATAGTAGTATGTTCTTACGTAATAAAAGTTTTGTGTACTAGAGGGTGGAGCAAATAACGTTCTTTTGAAAGTTATATTTCATTGTTTTTATTCGGGGAATGAAATATATATATATATATACAGGGTGTTTTTTTAAGCTTAACAGAATTTTTAAAAACAAACCATGAAAGCTAGGTTAATGCGGTCTGCGCAGGTGAGTTATAAGGCCAGGGGGACATAGTATAGGGGACTAATCGTAACGATCAGTCGGCTAATTAGTTAAAATTCGTTAATTAACTTTTTAATTAATGAAAATAGACATATAGTTCCAATTAGAAACTTGCTCAGCGTCATCGAAAACCACTAAATCAGTAATTTTCAGAAAGACTTTGAACGCGTGAGAAGCGTAGTAGTGCACTAAAGTTACCGCTCGTGGAGCAGGTACAAGGCTGGGGCTAGATAAGAGACGGAAAAATTGCGCGGGCGCCTTATCGCAACCGCTAGCTTTGTACGTGCTCCACGAGTGCTAACTTTAGTGCACTACTACGCTTCTCACGCGCTCAAAGTCTTTCTGAAAATTACTGATTTAGTGGTTTTCGATGACGCTGAGCAAGTTTCTAATTGGAACTATATGTCTATTTTCATTAATTAAAAAGTTCATTAACGAATTTTAACTAATTAGCCGACTGATCGTTATGATTAGCCTCCTATACTATGTCCCCCTGGCCGTATAACTCACCTGCGCAGACCGCATTAATCTAGCTTTCATGGTTTTAAAAAAAATCTGTTAAGCTTAAAAAAACACCCTGTATATATATGCAGGGTGTTTCACGAAAGGTGGACAAATTCGATATTGCGAAAACTACGCGTCGCACCAAAAAAAGGATTGTGTCGTTTTGGTCCTGGACCAGGGGCCTATTTAGGAAAATTATTAAAGTCTGAGATAATTATATTGTTAATTATATTTGCATAATTAACTTTTTTAATATTGGGTTTAAGGGCATGGTTTCAATTAGAAAATTGCTCAGCATCATCAAAAAACACTAAATCAACAAACTGCAGAACGATAGAAGGCACGCGAAGCATTTTACGGTTTTCTGAAAAACCGTACAAATTCGACGGGTTTTTAAGTTTCGGTTTGTTATCGGAGGGCTGTCCCTATCCGCACTCCGAGTGCGGATAGTGGTGGATTCTTATCCGCACTCCGAGTGCGAATAATTTTGGATTCTTATCCGCACTCCGAGTGCGGATTGTGTTGGATTCTTATCCGCACTCCGAGCCTCCGAGTGCGTGAGTGCGGATTGCGTGCGGAGGCGCGGACGCTGTACTGGGCGTACCGGGGGTACGAAGACGTTGGCACGAAGCCGTTGCACGAAGCGTATGAAGTGTGTTGAATTTTCTTTATCTGCACTCCGCGCGTGGCGTGATTTTGTCGCGGGAAACTATGAACACAGTGGTTTAGAAGTTCTCAACTTTGTGTTGTGAATGACACTGGCGTGTTGGCAGCCTCGACGAGTCTATGCAAATATTGGTGGTTCTGGTTTCAGAATTAGAATAATTTCAAGCAAATGTTTTTGCTTTCATTAAAAGAAAATTAATTAGCATTGGGTGGTGCACTTCAGATTAAACGGTACTCGCGCCTCGGGGATCGGACAGAGGCGATCTGTCTGTCTGTCTGTGTGTGTGTGCTGTGTGTGTGTGTGTCTGTGTGTTGTGTGTGTGTGTGTGTGTGTGTGTGTGTGTGTGTGCGTGCGTGTGTGTGTGTGTCGTCGTGTGTGTGTGTGTGTGTGTGTGTGTGTGTGTGTGTGTGTGTGCGTGCGTGCGCGTGTGCGTGTCGTGCGTGCGTGCGTGCTGGTGTGTGTGTGTGTGTGTGTGTGCGTGTGTGCGTACGCGTGCGGACCGCGCTCGGGGATCCGGACCAGAGGCGATCAGTGTGTGTGGGTGTGGGTGTGTGTGTGTGTGTTTGTGTGCGTGCGTGTGCGTGTGTGTGTGTGTGTGTGGTGCGTGCGTGCGGTGCTCGCTGCCTCGGGGATCGGACAGAGGCGATCAGTGTGTGTGTGTGTGTGTGTGTGTGTGTGTGTGTGTGTGTGTGTGCGTGTGCGTGCGTGCGTACTCGCTGCCGGGGGATCGGACAGAGGCGATCAGTGTGCGTGGGTGTCGTGTGTGTGTGTGTGTGTGTGTGTGTGTGTTTGTGTTGTTTGTGCGCGCGTGTGTGTGTGTGTGTGTGTGTGTGTGTGTGTGCTTGCGTGCGTGCAGTACTCGCGCCTCGTGGGATCGGACAGAGGCGATCAGTGTGTCGTGTGTGTGTGTGTGTGTGTGTGTGTGTGTGTGTGTGTGTGTGCGTGCGTGCGGTACTCGCGCCTCGGGGATCGGACAGAGGCGATCAGTGTGTGTGTGTGTGTGTGTGTGTGTGTGTGTGTGTGTGTGTGTGTGTGTGTGTGTGTGTGTGTGTGTGTGTGTGTGTGTGTGTGTGTGTGTGTGTGTGTGTGTGTGTGTGTGTGTGTGTGGTGTGCGGTACTGCGCCTCGGGGATCGGACAGAGGCGATCAGTGTGTGTGTGTGTGTGTGTGTGTGTGTGTGTGTGTGTGTGTGTGCGTGCGTGCTACTGCGCCTCGGGGATCGGACAGAGAAGCGATCAGTGTGTGTGTGTGTGGTGTGGGTGTGGGTGTGTGTGTTTGTGTGCGTGTGTGCGCGTGCGTGCGTGTGCGTGTGTGTGTGTGCGAAAATTGGACCCTTTTATTAATCTTTTACTTACCTCAAAACTCAGGGACATCCCAAACACATCAGCCCTCCCCCCCCCCCACCAAAAAAAAATTGTTCTGGCGATAATTGTTTTTTGTAATTTTTATTGACGAAAGAAAAAAAGAAAGAAACTAGAGCAGTGTACAATTTCTGACGTGTATTGTCTTGTGCTTAGATGATGGGGGCAGTGGCATAGGAAAAGGGGGGGGGGAATGCAGGAAAATCAGTCATTTCCAGTAAACAATATGATTAAAAAAGGACCCCCCCCCTTTTCCGGCCCAATCTTCTGAACACTTTCAACACTACTAGATGAGGGAATGCCTGAAAAGTCCCCGGCCATTTGTTACTGTAATTTTTTTTAATAGAATGATTTGCTCTTTTGTAGGTAGACGACGATAGATGTGATGGCTATTAAAAGATGTTTTTGTGTGGTTGTGTGATCGAAGATGTTAAACATGCCGAGGGTGCCAAACACTGTGAGCCTGCGGGTTTTGGGCGGGGCGGCAGCAGAAGTTTGGAACGTCTGTGTGTGTGTGTGTGTGGGGGGGGGGGAGGATTGTGTCTTGAAAATTGTTTGCTAGCCGCCCATCGTTCCCACATTACTGCCCCCATCAGCTAAGCACCGCACAATGTTAATGTGCTGACTGTGGCAAAGGCGCGTTATAATAAAAATCTTAAACCAGCTTCCGTTCTTTTGCAAATAATAATATTTTGTTTAACAAAAAGAAGAAAAAAAAGGATACTGAAGGAAGAATAGGATTGCTTACGTCCTGCTTTCATGCCTTTTTTCAAGTCCCCGAGGCGCGAGTACAGTTCAATCTCTACCCAAATGCACCACTTAACGCTAATCAATTTCGAAAAAAGAAAAGGAAGATGCGATTATGCATTTGCAGTAATGTGTTTGGAGGTGAGCTAGTCGGTGGTGCATAGTAAACATATAATTAAAACAGCGCAAACGAACATAAGGACATGTAGAAGAAGGGACACAAATACAGCGCTGACTCACGTCTTCTTATGTTGATGTGTTTTAAGAAGACGAAAAAGAGAGTAAATCGTGAGTCAGCGCTGTCTGTGTCCCTTCTTTTACTTGTCCTTGTGTTCGTTTGAGCTGTTTTAATTATATGTTTACGATTATGCATTTGTTTAAAATTGAATTAATTCGGAAACACAGGTCTCCCCCAATTAAACACCGCACAACCACTAATATTTCTATGGAATCGGTGCTGCCAACATGCCAATGTCACACCACAAACATCGTAAGTCACTATGTTCAAAGTTTCCCGCGTCGAAGTCGCGCCACGCCACACGCTGCCACACGCCAAGTTCTCCGCCGCTCACACTTGGAGTGCGGATAAGAATCCAACGCAATCCGCACTCGGAGTGCGGATAAGAATCCAAAATTATCCGCACTCGGAGTGCGGATTAGAATCAACCACTATTCGCACTCGGAGTGCGGATAGGGACAGCCTTATCCGGAGCGCGTCTCAGCCCCGGCAGCACACGCGCCCCGTGGGAGAGATAGTGCAACCAGCCTCTGCTGCGTCGCGCGATGACAACGCAGCAAGAGAGTTGGATGCACAATCTCTCCACGGGGCGCGCAGTGCTGCCGGGGCCGAGATGCGCTCTGATAAGCAAACCAGAAAGCTTAAAAACCCGTCGAATTTGTGCGGTTTTAGGGGCGAAGCTCCTTAAGGCGTGGGTCTGTCCCTCCTAGTTGTGGGTATGTAGCCACTTCGAGGTTTAGTTTATGAATGGCTCAAGAGATGGCGTGTTCCGGAATTAACTTTATGTAGAGATGACAGATGGCGCTTAGCTCATGTTATAAAAGGCACTCGCTCTTGGCGCTGCTCGTAGTTTAGCTGGATGGAGGCAGTAGACAAGGCTGCGGAGCGGAGAGCGCGCAAGGCGGCGGCAGCGCGCGCTCGCAGACAGAATCCAGCCGTGCGAGAGCGAGAGGCCGAAGCATGTCGTCAGGCTGCGCGTCGACGCCGCCAAGATCCGGCCGTGCGAGAGCGGGAAGCCGAATCGCGTCGTCAGTCTGCTCGGCGACGCCGCCAAGATCCGGCCGTACGAGAGTGGGAAGCCGAAGCGGCACGGCAGCGTCGCCAAGATCCGGCCGTACGAGAGCGGGAAGCCGAAGCGGCACGGCAGCGGCGCCAAGAGGATCTGCAGAACGTCAGGGAACGGGAAGCGGCAAGAAAGCGCGCGTATCGGCAGGCAGACCCCGATGCAGCGAGAGCTCGTGAGGCGTCTGCAAAACGCATCAGGCGAGCTCAGCCCGAAGGTGCCGACGCGCGGTTTAAGCGAGACTTTCTAGACGTTTCGTTCGGCCATAGCTGTGGTGTGTGTGATAGATTGTGGTTCTCAAACAGTCTAGTCACAATATCTTCCATAAAGAACGACCAGGCTCGCGCCAATGCCATCGCCGTGCTGCAGCGCGAGTTCCCTGCCAGCAGCGGTGAGTACAAGATTTGCTATAGCTGCAAGGATTCGCTAGTGGCGGGAAAGGTGCCTCCAATGAGCGTATCTTACGGCTACACGTACCCACCCAAACCGGATCACTTACCTCCTCTGAACCTTGTGGAAGAACGACTGATCGCTCCTCGTTTGCCGTTCATGAGCATAAGGCGGTTGACGCACGGTAATGGACAGTATGGCATCAAGGGGCAAGTGGTTAACGTTCCGATAAACGTCCCCACCACGGTGCAATGCTTACCTCGGAACATTCCGGACGACGTGGCCATCGACGTTCATCTCAAGCGCCGGCTCGTGTGCAAACCGTCGTATAAGAGGGGTCTCGTTAAGAAACGTAACATCCACGAGTGGCTCAAACATCTCGAGCATTCTCCGTTATACAAGTACCTCAAAATCAAAATTGATTGGAGGCGCCTCGCAAACGTGCAAGACGACGGCGCCGTGGACGACGACGAGATCGAGCCGGCGCCGGAGGTTACCGATCTCGAAGATCCTATGCAGGCTGTGATTGCACTCAACACAATGGCGCATACCTTGATCTTTGACGACGGAGCCTGCGGCGTCGACACTGTGGCGGCAATAACCGCGGCGAGAACGGCGGTGCATTCTGCATCTGATGACCTAGGTCTAATCGAAGGTACGCACAGTCTCCACGTGGCACCCGGCGAAGGGCAGACTCCATCTCTCTCTTTGACGAGTATGCCGAAGAGTTGTCGTTTAAAACTTGATTTGTATACACACACACACAGTGTTTCTCACGTCTTTACATGGCGATGAGTGGGCGAATTAACGGAAGAATCGCTGGTTTACCGACGATTCACTCCGGAGCTTCGCCCACTCATCATCATTCACCACGTGGATATGCTGTGACTTTTTTCAGAAGGCCGTAAAACGCTGCGCGTGCCTTCTATCGTTCTTCGGATTTGTTTGATTTATTGGTTTTCGATGACGCTGAGCAATTTTCTAATTAAAACTTTGCCCTTAAACACAATATTAAAAAAGTTAATTTTGCAAAAATAATTAACAATCTAGAATTATCCCGGACTTTAAAAATTTTCCTAAATAGGGCTCCTGGCCCAGGACCAAAAAGACACAAGACTTTTTTTGTTGCGACGCGTTGTTTTCGCAATATCGAATTTGTCCACCTTTCGTGAAACACCCTGTATATATATAAGGTTTTTTTTAGAAGCTTCTCCGGGTTTGTTTTAAAAAAGCCGTGAAAGTTAAACTTATGCGGTTTGTGCAGGTGCGTTATACGGCCCGGGGGACATAGTATAGGGAGCTAATCGTAACGATCAGTAGGCTAATTAATTAAAATTCGTTAATTAACTTTTTAAATAATGAAAATAAACATGTAGGGTTCTTTATTGCGTGACTGATAGATGGGTGTCTGTCATCGTCGAGGCCCGGGATCGTTTTTTCTGTCCTCGAGCTCCTTTTTCGCGCCTCTGGTTTTCTCCTGCGATCCTTCTTGTCGTCTTCTGGTCGGTTCGGATTACCTCGCACAGCCACAGGGTACCCCGCGCCCCAGCGTTGGGCGCGCCTGTGGGCGTGTCGTGATGGCAGGCTTGGAGCGTTGCCGAGATCAAAACGAACAGTTTGTTGGGGATGATGCTTGCGTAGCGGAAAGGAAAACTGCTTGACGTTGAACTTGAGATAATTGAGCTCGGGCGTTTTGGGATGGCTTCATCAGTATAAGCTGGTTAAAGACGGTCCAAGGAAACGACCACCTCTTTCTTTTTAATGTCAAGAGTAATATGCTTTGGGCCACGGTGAAGAATCTTGAAAGGGCCGTCATATGGATGTTGCAAAGGTTTATGCACAGCATCCCGACGTACAAACACGTGCGAGGAGGTTGCTAAATCGGGGCTGACGAATACACGGGGTTGACGTTGTTCTTTTGGGCTACATGGTTTAATGGTCTGCATCGCTGCACGAAGCCTGTACGAGTAGTTAAGGGGATCAGGCATTGTTATCTGTGCAGAAGAACAAAAGAAATCCCCTAGTAATCGCAGAGTAGTCCCATAAACAAGCCCCGCGGCACTGCATGCAAGATCAGCCTTAATCGCTGTGCGAAGACCAAGCATAATAAGAGAAAGGCTCTCTGACATAGTCTATGATGAATCGGTCGCTTTCAGAGAAACCTTTAAATCTCTGGTGAAATCTTTCCACAATGCCATTTGCTTCCGGGTGGTAAACATTTGTGTGAATGTGGTGAATGCCTAGGAGTTGTGATAACTGGTGGAAGACAGACGACTGGAACTGTCTGCCCTGGTCAGTTATGACAGTCGACGGTACCTCTGTAACGACTAACCCAAGTTGACAAGAATGCTTCGGTGACAGTTTCTGCGGTTATGTCCGGGATAGGGCATAACTTCGGGCCATCATGTGAAACGATCGATGCAAGTAAAATATATATTGACAACCTCCAGAAGATGGAAGGGAACTGACTAAATCGAGATACACATGGTCAAAGCGGTCGTCTGGGGGTGTGAATGCAGCCAAGGGTGTGATGGTGTGACGACCGATCTTGGAACGTTGGCAGCTAAAGCATGTTCGTGCCCAGTGTCTGACATCTGCTTTCATCTTTAGCCACACGTAGCGCGTTGAGATGAGGCGTTGTGTTGAATTGATGCCTGGATGAGAAAGTGTGTGAAAATCATCAAAGGCTACCCGACGAAATGCAGGTGTTAGGTAAAGTCGAGGAGCGGGACTCAGAGACATCACAGATCACGGGTTGTGGGCAATATGGCAGAGACATCTCTTCAAGCACTAGAGACGAGGATTCCTGAAGTTGCCTCAGTTCCGCATCATTCTCCTGCGCCATAGCAAGAGCTGTAGAAGTCGACGGAGTGACGCTCAGGTGTGTATGGAGGTGATTATCGCGATTCTTGAAAGGGCATCGGCCACTGGGTTTTGTTGGCCGCTTGCGAAACGTATGTCGTGCGTAAATACTAAGATGTGGGCCATTTGTCGGATCTCGTGCTGTATACGATGTGCTGCACAATGTTAAGGCGTATGTCAAAGCTTGTGGTCAGTAATAAACAATTTCGACCTTCTGGAAAGTGATGGAAATGCTTGATAGCAACGTAGATACCAAGGAGCTCACGGCCAGATTGGCACTATACGTGTTTCAGTTTGCGACACCTATCTTCAAAGAAAGCGCCTGGTCAATGTTGTCAACCAAATTGTTGGAGCACCGCTCCTGCAGCGGCCCAATCGGATGCGTCTACCATAAGTGAAGTTGGAGCGTCACATAGGGGATAAGATAGCAGAGTAACCTCTGAAAAGTTCTATATTTATTTACCAAATCGCCTATAAAATTGGCGAGGCCTACTAACTCACAAAGTTTCCGCACCGTAGTCGGAGGAGGGTAGTTTTCAATTGCCTGAACTTGAGACCTGAGCGTGTAGATACAATACTGATCCAGGTGGAGTCAAAAAAAAAAAAATCCAGCTCCAGATACTCCCAGTTTACACTTGGTGGCGTTAGTCGCAATTCATATTCGTCAATCAGTAAAATCTCGCACGATGTTCACATCGAGTTCTTTGTTTGGACTGAAGATGATAATATCATCCATGTAGGCGAAGCATAATGTCCAGTCCTCGGAGCTGTTGGTCCCTTAAGCATTCAAATGTCTGGGCCGCGTTTCAGGTGAATGGCATGCGTAGGTATTCAGACATGCCGAAAGGTGTTACTACGGCGGTCTTCGGGATGTCGGCGGTTCTACGGGAATCTGGTGGTATGCTCCTACAAGGTAGATTTTTGTGAAAACGGTGGATTTACTAGTGGTGCTAGTGAAATCTTTAATGTAGGTATAGGATATCAATCGGGCACGGTGATATTGTTTGCAGAACCCGATAATCCCCGCAAGGTCTCCAGTCACCGTTCTTTTGGTAACATGTGCAGGGGAGACGACCAGTTACGCAGCCGATGGTCAAATAAGTCCAAGCTCCTTGGAGTGTCAGACTCTTGCTTTGCAGATTTTAGACACTCAGGTGCAAAGCGGCGTGGACGAGCAAACACGGGTGTCCGGTTGTTGTTATGGTGTGCGTCACCTGGTGTTTGATGAAGTGTCTGAGGTGCAACGAGTGGTCAAGGATGGGAAGTCTGTTAAGAACTTGGCCCATGTCGGCTCGACGTTCGGATTAGAATCGTCGGACTGAGAGCGGGTGAACTGGATGCAATACCTTGGACGCGTAGGTGTTTACAGCATCCAGGAGTTGTTGGCCTCCTCATGTCCACGATAAGATTGAAGAAACGAGAGGAAGTCGGCTCCGATGATATGATGCGAAAGTCAGCAACCAGAAATATCCACCGGAATGTCCAAACGGAGACCAAGATCAAGAGTTAGGGACTTCTCTCGGTAAGTTGTGATTGACGAGTCGTTTACCGCTCTTAAGGGTGTGAAATCGCATCCGGTTGCGGCGATCCTCGGATGTTGGAGAAAGCCACGCAGACTTCAGCACCCGTTTCAATGAGAAAACGCGGTTTGTTTTCTTCTCGGTAACGTAGAAAAGACGGCTCGCCTGCAAATCCACCAGACTTGCCGTCGTCAGT
>JAZHYW010011259.1:0-13880 GCA_037355805.1 Ixodes ricinus | reverse complement strand
TCCCCGATGCACGCGCCGCGCAGAAGCACCCGCTCGAGATCATGGCTCGCGCTGTCCGGTTGTTCTGGGCGGCAGCAGGTTGCTTGATACATAACAACACGGCGCACAGGTGGCCAAACCAACGACGGGCATCTGGCACGCCCCAGCGGAGGACTGAGGATTAGTTTGGACCACCTGGGGATCTTTTGACGTGCAACCGAAAGCTCGGTTACGCGGCGCCTCCTCCGCAATAGAAGAGCGGAGAAGCTGAACTCATCGGATCCCGAAGTAGTCACATAATGCGTATAACGTGTGTGTCATTGAAGCAGCAGTAAGCATGATAATCGAGCTAATCCTAGACAACCAGGAAAGCTAAGAATAACCAGCTGAACCCAAGCTTACGCTACGTATAACCTGGCGTAACCGAGCTAAGCACTGCATTTTTTTGTACAATGTACTGAGCCGTGCGACTACCGCTTGCCACTAAAGTCACTTTGTCTCCGACTATCACACATTTCTTTCGTGACTTAATATAAAGTCATCCTAGAAAACGCCGCCGATCTCCCCGTATGGTCGCCATTTTGGTCATTAAATTTGTTAGTTTCCACTTAACCCTTCGTTTTTGGTGAGCCTATCTAAATTCGCCGGTGACAGGTAGCTTGAAAGGGACGTGCCTCGTATACACCGAGATTTCGCTATCCACGCACCGGCGAAATGAGCGCACATCTTCGTACCGCCACCACGTGCGGCGTCGATGCTCGGAAACATTGAAAAAAAGACGATCTCTGTTTTGACATACGTAGGAAGACCCATATCGTTGTAAGCGATCTGGGGAGATAAGCATGATTGATGGGTGAATCGCGTACGCGGTGCCAAAGACGCTTATACTGGCGAGGAACGCATTCAGTGAGATGATACTCTACAGAGATCTTGCTGCGACTGGTTCAAAACGACCCTTTGGAAGCCTCGAAGATTTGAATGGACCGAAATGGCGATTGGCATTGCAACTGAGACCGATCAACCAATCACCTTGCGTAATTTTTTTCTTCCGCGTGTCTCGTTAGGTGTCCGGCTAGCAAGCAGGGAAAGCAATGGCAGCTACTTTCCAGGATCCAGTGACTGTTAGCTCTAGCATGCGCATCGAGACAGTCTAGGCGGCCGTCATTTTTCTCGTCGTGCGATCAAGATGTACGCGTGTGACCGCAGGCGTGCCGGAGTTACCTCTCGATTACATGCAACGTGCTTGCACGCAAAATACATTAACCGGAAATTCGTCCAACATCCACGCTGCGGTTGCAGAATTACGCTCAGAATTATCTCTGCTATGAGCACATCTAAATTAGACAGAAATTTTTGTTGGAACATGGACCGGTAATTATGCCGACGTTTGTGCTCTCACTGGCTAAAGGGAAGGGCAAAAAGGAATACAGAACGCGTAAAATAAGTGTACTCACGCACACGACGGGATAATCCTTCACCCGCAGCAGTGATTTCCCTACGCACACTCAATTGGGGGGGGGGGAGGGAGTACACTCCCTTGTTTGTTTGTTTTGTTTGTTTTTGAAGGCATTCTCTTAATTTGCAACGACTGATATATTATCAATGCCCCCCCCCTAACTCCCACCTAATTTCAATTCCTGGGAAACCCCTGACCTACAAACACTCAGAGTTGGTCAACGAACGCAGTGTCTGCGATAAGAGTAGAGGATGCGTAAATTGTCGTGAGTCCAGCGGGTAATGCGTTCTTTTTTATATATTCTCGTTCAGTGGCGCTTAAAGACCGACGTACACATCGCGATTTCCACTTTGGCCCGCCTCCTCCTTTCCTACATCCTCTCCACGTTTACCCTTTCCTCAACACGGCCCCCGTCGCAGTTTAGGTGAGGCGGACGCTCAGAGGATTGTCATCCTTGAAGAGAACTAAGGCTGCACGTTGGCCTTTAAAGGCCGACGTACACTTCGCGCTTTCCATTTTAGCCTGCCTCCTCCTTTCTATATATCCTCTCTACTTTTTACCTTGCCCCAACTTGGCTTCCCTCGCTGCTTAGGAGAGGGACCGCTAAGAAGATTATCTTCCCTGTAGGAAACCGAAGTTGTACGTCGACCTTTTAAGGCATACGCGATATGCGTATATCTGTTCAATTTATTCCTAAACAGGTGCCGCGCCTCCAGTTTTTGTCAGTCTGAATCAGAAGAAACTGGTTACCGCTTGTGTAGTCTATACTTCGTTTCAGCTTAAGTCCAGACGAAGCCGACGCAACGAGCTACTGGGACCAATCAAACAGCGTCAAAAGCGGAAGTCACTAGGCCTTGTTTTCTTTATGATGGGTTCAGCGGTCAGAGAACACGTACAGAAACTTGACGAACACCATAATGGCGCGCTGTTTGACGCTACTCTGAGTCGATTTCGCATCAGCTCGTAGAGTCAGGAATCTGCCGGTACATCGGATTCCTGAAGCGTGAATACGAATTCCGTCGAATAACGGTCTGACCTCGTGATGTAGCGAACGCTAATTCCGGCTAAGGGTGATAATTTCATGTGACCATTCTGTTCCGAACGCTTTTGTTTCTTTTTTGTTCTGGGTCGCGTTAAAGCGCGTCTCTCGGCACGAGCTCTTGGCATTGACAGTGCTACGACGACATTTTGTTATCGGCTATTTCTTTGTATTGTTCCTGAGAGCACGTACTGTTGGCATCGGGTGCTACAAAAAATGGCATCACTCTAAAAAGGAGGACACTGAGGCACCCTACTGTAGTCCACTCTCAATTTCATGACTTTCTGCTTAATCAGGCAAACGTGCAGCTAATTCTGGGTCAACTAGGTTTGGGGTTGCCATTTTGACGAGCAGGTTGTCTTTTGTTCGTTCTGCAGTATCACTCAGCGGGTGCAAACTCCTGGACGTCGGTTGTGGTCCCACCGTCCACAACGTTTTCTCGGCTGCGAGAAGGATCAACGATATCGTGCTCAGCGACTTCCTGCCTGCGAACAGGCTTGAAGTGGAGAAATGGATCCGAAAGGCACCTGACGCCATCGACTGGTCCCATATCAGCGAATCGCTAGCCTGTTTGGAAGGACACACGTAAGGAAGGGCAGTTTTCAGCTCTTTATTGTTTACCGAGCCGACTGAACACTCCCGTGAAACGCACAAATCATTGCGAATAGTTTTATATAAATAATAATATTAAAATCGTCAGGCAACTCAGGTTGAGGCGTTGCTGTACGTAGGACTCGAACCAATCAGTTGATAGTAGGACGTTGGTGTTGGAATCCCCTTATCGCTGAAGCTTAATTTGGTTCTGAATGGATGCCAGAAACCAAGGAAACTAGGTGAAAAAAATGAAAGCCGTTTACAACTCCCTGTAAGGCCGAATTAGAGCGCAGCTCTTGGAGGGAAAGGCACGAGGGGGTCACGTGACCTCGGAGGGGGGGGTCACCCGACCTTGGGAGGGGGGTCACCTGATCTGGGGGTCACATGACCTGGTGTGGTCACGTGACCTCGGGGGTTACGTGACCAGGGGGTCACGCTGACCTCGCGGGGGAGTCACGTGGCCTGGGGGTCACGTGAACTCGGGGGGTCAGTTGGCATCGGGGGCATCACGTGACCTGGGGGGTAACGTGGCCTTGGAGTGGGGGTCACGTGACTTCGGGGGCTCACGTGACCTTGGGGGTTCACGTGACCTTGGGGGGTTCCGTGACCTCACGGTTACGCCGACGGCGACGCCGCTCTGCCGGAAACGCGCCCCTAAGAGCTGCGCTCTAAAATCTACGAACGTATAATCCTTAACTGTATATGCGAGTTTATTATTCGCAACTTTCACGGCTTATAGGGGACGCGCTAGTTCCTGTCAAAATGGCTGTCATATGGTTGATTGTCGTAGAACAGCAGTACAAGGTTGGGTCTGCGACGTGTAATTCTAATTTTGCTGAAATACAAGCGGAATAAGACTCGCACCTGCATGATACTTCCACGTCAGGAAGGGGTAAGCGAGCACCTGTCCTTCGGAAGCCGACCATTCAGGAGCGAGGATGAGCGTTTCTCACGCTGCGGTACCACCATTGCTGAAAGTTGCGAATATGGCTCTGCTTTTATGTTTCTTTTTAGAGCGCAGCTCTTAGGACGCCCGTTTCCGGCTTGAACGGCGTTGGCGTCGGCGTCGGCGTGCAACCGCAAGGTCATTTCAAGGTCACGTGACCCCCAAGGTCAGGGCGACCCCAAGGTCACATGACCACCCAGGAGTCACGTGACCCCCAGGTCACGTGACCCGCCCGACGCCCGAGGTCGACGTGACCCCTGAGGCCACGTGACTCCCCGAGGTCACGCTGACCCCTCCGAGGTCACGTAACTCCCCGAGGTCACGTGGCCCCCCAGGCTCAGGTGACCACCCCGAGGTCACGTGACCCCCCACCAAGGTCACGTGAGACCCCCCCTCCGCGCCTTCCTCCCTCCTCAAGAGCTGCGCTCTAATTCGGCGTCTACAGGGAGTTGTAAACGGCTTTCATCTTTTTTTAAAGCGTTAGCATTAGAACGCTTGTTTTGACGAGAACTCAGCGATGTCTTTTGTTCGTCAGCGGCGGGGAGAGAGGGAGAAGGGGAGGGGAGAGTATGACGCGTGCGACGCTCCCGTTGGTCCGAAGCGCTGACGTCAGCACGCGTCCACCTCTCCCTCTTCCCGGAGATGACAAACTGACAGACACCGCCGGGTTTTCGTCAACACGAGCCCTTTCGTTCTCGTCAGTCACGCGCATAGCTGGCGCAGAGCCAGAGAGGAGAAGGCGCCACGCAGCACTTCCTGATAACAAAGCCGTACGTGCTGGAATGAGATGGCGTCGAGATTGGAAACGAGTGCTGTCCTCAGCACTCGGCTTCGAGTCAAGTTTGAGCCGAACAACGACGCAATGCTCGTGTCCAATCTGCGCCCAACGTTGGCCTTCTCTGATGACGCCATCTCATTCAGCACTACGGCTTTGTTATCTAGGAGGTGTTCCGCCGCGGCGCGGTGGAATGCGGGCGTGCTCAGTTGCCGCTCTGCCGTCGCCGGTTGTTCTTCGCTCTGGGTTTCCGTAGTAGCGGTGCGTGGGCTGTGATGTGTGTGTGTAGTTAAAACGATGGATGCGGTTCCCTCCACGAGTGATATGGATGCGGTTCCTTCCACGAGTGGTATGGATGTGGTTCTTTCCACGAGTGATATGGATGACCGTATCCAAGGGCGTCGACGTACTCTGACAGGCAGAGTACAGAAAAAGGGTGAAACAAATTACAGGAAGATCCATTGGTGGATTCTTAGGAAATCCGTTAGCATGACCCTTGGAAACGCCACACACGTCCCCTTTGGGAAACGCTAACACTGACCCCATAACGAGGCCAAAAAGAGGCAGCAAAAATAGAGGAAGCAAAGAGAAAGCCAAAGAGAAAAGTGAAGGGGTCAGCGTTAGCGTTTCCCAAAGGGGACGTGTGTGGCGTTTCCAAGGGTCATGCTAACGCATTCCCTAAGAGTCCACCAATAAACCTTTCTGTGTTTTTTTTCTTCTTTTTTTTAGCTTGTGACTTTCGCGCTTGTCCGTCCTTTAAATAGTTTTTGTTCTCGAGTATTCACCATAAAAATGTATCAGCTCGCACGGCCTGTTATTTAGCTTCAACGCTATTCCAGTCTGGTAGTTTGTTCTCGAAGCACGCCGCCTGCTTCACGCTAAAGACATAACGAGGCAAAGGCTAAGCCACACATGGTGTCACACTGCTAACACATCATCCTAAAGATGCGCTGTGCCATCTGAGACATGTTTCATCCTTGTATGACGGTCATACAATAAATGTCTGCACGATGATTCCAAGCACACAAATGTATAAAAAGCAAACATGTGCTTCGAACATGCCCGAGCGTGTCCACACATATTTGTCGTCATGTCTGCAGCAAATACCGTGCTTTTATTTGTTGTTGTTGTTTTATTATTTTGTTTTAATGTGCGAGCATTGTATCTCGGGAATAAGCTCTGATGCCAGGTCTCTCCCGAAGCGCTTCTCGAAATTCCCGATTTTCACCATTTGCTCGGCAAGTCGACAAACCAGAAGGGGCGGCGGAGAAATGCTCACTGGAGAAAAAGCTAACTGGAGAATAGCTCACCGGAGAATAGCTCACCGGAGAAACGCTCACCGGCAGAAAAGCTCACCGTAAACCGGCAGATGCAGAAAAAGCTCACTGGCCTTTGAGCAAATGCAAAAAAAAATCGCCCCGACTTTTTTAACTTTTTTAGCCTGTGGATTGTGCGTCACACGTGGCAATTTAACAAAATTTCATCACTTCATTAAAATTTCCTCTTTTTCGTAATAATCTTGAAGTTCATTGGGCATATTTACTAATTCCTCAGAAATTAGTAATCGCCACGTTCTTGTATATTAATAAAGCCGCAAGTATAAAATCAGAATATCGTAAAAAAAAAAAGCAATTTATTGACAGCTGACCGTCGATAGCTCTAGCTGTCAGATAAAGAGGTTTGTTCTTTGCGAGCTAATATGAATAGCGGTGTGTGAACCGTTTCAGCTCCGAAGAATGTGTGGTGCCTGATAGATAAGTAGGTGTTTGTTGATGTAATCAGTGTCGGCTAAGCTGTTTTCTTTCTGTTATTATAATTAATAAAACATTAGTTGCAAGAAGCAGCTTCGTCCAGTCGTGTTTGTTGTCTTCACTCCGTCTTCGTCGTTTGAGCGGTTTTCATCATGTATAACGTTTACCAACTCGCCCAATTCACTACCTTACAGAAGATTTGTTCTTATATGGTCTGAGTAACAGCGGTGACAGTGTGCAGCTCTGAAGGTTAAGGGTGGCTCGCGGTAGAAGGACACTATCCACACAAAGACAATGTGTGGAAACACCAGCGCGAACGGCCAGGAAACGTGCATGTCCTTGGAAGAAAGAAACCTCGAGTATCCCTGACCGTCCTATCCTATTTTCAAAAGTTAACAAAAGCTTCAAAAAGAATTTCAGGCACCGCGTTGTTGGCATGCACTTTCGGATTTTAGGCATTTACAGTTTGCTGTAAATGCCGAACAGGCATTATTAAGCTTTCGAACTTTTGCGTGTTCTTACAAGTTTACAAGGTTTTCAGTTAGGGCTTTCGCTGCCTAACGAGTATACTACAAAAAAAAACCTCGTCCGCAATTATTCATTTGGAAGCAAGATACCTCTGTAAGCTTACATAAGTATTACGAAAAAGGACATTCTCTTTTTTACAAAGCTGGCAAATTTTTATCATAATAAATTGATATATTTAAGCAGAATCCAACAGCCTCCATATGAGAAAGAAGAAAAAAAATCGCTGAGCTTTTTCTCCCCATATGCCCAATGGTGGGTGAGGCTTTTCTCCGCATCTGCCTGTTTCGCGGTTAGCTTTTTACCGGTGAGCGCTTTCTCCAGTGGAGCTTTTCTCTCGAAATTCCATCAGACGGAGCCACGCATCTCCCTTTCCTGTTGCCACTCGCCTTTTACCAAAGTCCGTTTCCCGCCATCGACTCTTGCTATTACTATGATGACTCCGTCTGGAGGACGAAATTTCACCGGAGAGCCGAATATAGAAATGAAAGAGTATACGGAGTTGGTTTTGCTATGAGCGACAATGTGCAGACATCTGATTAGGCATCGGTTCACACTTCAAGTTCTCAACAACTTAGCATGTTGATTATAGAATCCGAATAAACGCAAGATTTAAAGTATGCACGATGAACAGGGGTTTTAAATGTCACATCGCATATGCTGAGTTTCGATGTTCTCCTTGAACCTAAAGAGTGCACCGACTAAAGACTTCGGTGTGCAGTGCCGATGCAAGTTGCTGAACATCAAATACTTTTCAGTGTGTGCCAACAAATGCTTTGTTTCTAGGATGTGTTCATTGTTCTCGAAGGCTGACCTGATACACAGCGCGATCTTTGTTGTTACCCTGCTCAGCGACCTGAATGAATACGCCAACAGCTCTCCAGCCTGGGGAAACATAAATATTTTAGAAAGGAGAACAACGTCATGAAATGATTGTCACCAGTAGGTAGCGTCCCCTCACGTCCACCCGCCGATGGCCGTCAGCCTCGGCGGGCAACATACTGATCACCCGCGTGAATAAACGCCGGGGAGCCTCGCGCTGCCCCGGTCAGTCATCGTCCACCCTAAACCATGGGCTGCAAGTCGTCTCTCTCTCGGCGGGTGCTTCGGCCCCCTTCGTCCACGTTCCAGAAAGCTCGTGACACTGGAAGCACCCGCCGAGAGAGTGACGACGTGCAGCCTGGTTGAGGGTGGACGATGACTGACCGGGGCAGCGCGAGCTCCCCGGCGTTTATTCCACGCGGTGATCAATGTTGATCCGCCGAGGCCGACGGCCATCGACGGGTGGACTGGAGGGGACGCCGCCTACTGGTGACATCCCTCCCCCAGTTTGTTTTTCTCAAACCAAAAATACATAAACAAACGCACACAGCCGACCCGCTCGGCGTCCGGTCGTGCTAAGTCCTGGCCGGCCGACGGCGATGGCTACCCCGGCGGTAGCGGTCAGGTGGCCTTCGCTGCCGCGTACTCCGCCTGGTCGCTGGTGTCGACGGGCCGGGTGTGGCAACGCCGGGCGCTGCCTGTGCCGGTCGCGCTCCGCCCAGTGAAGCGCAGGGATCGGATTCGTGAGCGGCACCGGTCCAACTGGTGCACTGAACTGGCGACTTTGTCGCCTCCATGGTGGGTGGCGCTCCATGCCGTGGACTGGTGGTACGCTGGTCCCCCTGCTGGCCGCTCTCCCGAAGTGACGGCCGGTACAAGCAGTCCCGAGACGAGCCTCGACATGGTCGGCGTGCCGGTGCCAGGTGGTCCCGTCGGGCATGCGGACGAGCAGCGACCAGCGTCGCCGGCGATACCACATGTCCGGCAGACCAGGGTGGCCAGGACGGAAGTTCCTGGCGTAGACCGACGCTCCCGGCTCCGGCAAAGGCCCGGGACGGCACTCTCGGTCAGCAGCCAGCTTCTGCTTCAGCTGCTTAAGGAGCGCAGTGGACGGAGGTCTGGATGCAAGACGTCCAGGGTGTCTTGACCATCCGGCCCAGCAAGCTTGCAGGGGCACGGCTAGTGACGTCGTGGGGGTGGTCCGGACTGGAAGAGTGCCCGGGCCACCTGCGTCCGGAAATCCCGGGCTGCACTCTTCTGGAGCTTGTCCTTGATGGTCTGTACCACCCGCTCGGCAGCACCATTGGAAGCGGGGTGGCATGGCGGAACCAGCATCCAGCGGATCCCGTTCTTCGCAGCCACTCCAGGTACTCGGCGCTGGCGAAAGCGGGACGATGTCGACACAATAGTGTCCGGCAATCCCTGCGCCGCGAAGACTGCACGTAGCGCCGCGATGGTCGCGCTCGCCGACGGAGTGGTGATGGCAGTGCTCCACCCACTCGAGAGGGGGCGTCCACTACCACCAGGGAGTAGTGGCCCTTGAAGGGTCCCGCATAGTCCACGTGCAAGGGGACCAGAGCTCTGTGGGAACGGCCAGGGGCTGATCTCCACGTGACGCGAGGCTCGCTGGTTCTCCTGGCAGACCTGGCAGCCTTGCACCTGGTGAGCGATGTCCTGGTCCAGGCCAGGCCACCAAACGTGCGACCGTGCCACCATCTGGTCTTTTCCACGCCAGGATGCCCTGCGTGCAGCAACTCCAGGACCTTGGCCCGGAGACTTCATGGAATCACCACCCTGGAACCCCACAGCAGGCAGCCCTGCTCCAAGCTCAGCTCGGTGGTCTTGTGGCTGGTAGGCCTGGTGACGCAGCTCCTCCCTCGGGATACCGCCTTGACCACCTGCGACAGGACCGGGTCCCGGCTGGTCGCCTGCGCCACCGCAGTCCTGGTGAGCACCCCTGGGTAGGCCGCTCCAGCAGGAAAACGTCAGCTGGCTCTGGAACGGCAGCAGGCACCCTCCGGCAGGGGCAGGCGGCTCAGGGCGTCGGCAGGTCCCAGGCTGTCCTTCCCAGGGCGGTAGACCAGCTTGTAGCTGTAGGCAAGCCAGCGTCGAGGCACCAGCGGAACCACACGTGGTGAGGCTTGGACTGGAACTGCCTTGTCAGCCCCCAGCAGACCCAGCAGCGGCTAGTGGTCCGTGACCGCCTCAGAATTTCCGGCCCCACAGGTACTCGGTGGAAGCGCCCGACCCCGAACATGAGCGCCAGTATCCTTCCTTGTCCAAGCTGGCTGTAGCGTTGCTCCGCCGCATGAAGCCGACGAGAAGCAAACGCCACAGGGCGTTCCTGACCATCCTGACCCCGGTGCGACAGGACGGCTCCTACCCCGTACGGCGACGCATCCACGGTGAGGACCACAGGCTTGGCCGCCGGATGCTGTAGTGCACCAACACAGGAGCCTTGACGACCAACTCCTTGCTGTGCTGGAAGGCAATGTCCTGTTCCTTCTTCCAGGCCCACCGCTGACCATCACCGAAGCAGACGATGCAGCGGCTCGTAGATGCGTCGACAGGTTGGGCAGGGAACACTCCTGTAGAAGTTGATGAGGTCAGAGGTAGCTCTGGAAGCCTCCTTCTTGCTCTTGGGCTTCGGCGCCTTGAGCACGGCCTCAATCTTGCGGGGTGCCAGGGGTCAGGCCAGCCTGGGAGAATGATGCGTCCCAGGTACTCCACGCTGGGGGTCAGGACACGCACTTGTCCAGCCTCGGCTTCGAGACCGGCGTCCCGCAGTCGTGCGGACAGACCTTGCGCAGGTTCTGCAGGTGGTCCCCGTCGTCGGTACCGGTCACCAGGATGTCGTCCGGTGCACCGCCACGTGTCTCATGCCCCTGAAGAGGTTGTCCATCTCCCTTCTGGAAGATGGCTGGGGCAGAGGCCACGCCGAACGCTAGGCGCGTGTACTGGAAGAGTCCCATGGTCGTCGATACATGGTGACATACTTCCGGGCGGCATCCTGGAGCACCAGCTGCTGGCAGGCAACTCGAAGACCGAGCTTGGAGAACTCTCTGTCCCCGGACAGAGCTCGACCAGGGATCTTCGGTCCTCGTGCAGCGGGTACTTCTCGACGGTAGCGACGGGGTTGATGGTGACCTTGAAGTCCCCGCAGATCCTGACGCGGCCGTCTCGCCGGAGGACTGGAACAATCGGTGCGGCCCACTGGAGGTCTTGACGGGCACCAGGATGCCCTCTCGCTGAAGCCGTTGCAGCTCCTGGGTGACCCCGTCCTCCGAGGGCGAACGGCAGCGGACGCGGCTTGAAGAAACGTGGCACGGGCTCCCTCGGGTACGTGGATGCGCGACCGTCGTGCCGGCAAAGAGAGCCCACCCCCGGCTGGAACAGGGACTGGAAGTCGGTCAGCAGGCTCGGGACGTCCTTAACCACGTGCAGCGCAGCTTCCTGGCACTCCGGCAGCCGAACACCCAGCGAGTGAATCCAGTTCCGGCCCAGCAGCGTCGGCGACGACCCCCTGGTTAGGTAAAGGGGAAGGATTGCCTCCCTGTCGCCTAGGCGAACGCCGACTTGGGCCCGACCCTGGACCTGGGAAAGCTGCTCGGCGTAGCTGCGCAGCACGACGTCTCGACGCCTCGATGGACACGCCGGGGAAGGTCCTCTTGAACAGCTTCCCGGCCATGACCGACACGCTGGCCCCCGTGTCCAGCTCCATGGTGATGGGTTGCCCGCAGATTTCGACAGACACCAAGTAAAGGTGCGCACAGACGATGGAGGGCTTATTCATCTGCCACACGTCGAAAATCTGCGGGTCCTCGGCCACGACGTGGAGTCTCGTTGAGGAGGGACCCGAACCTGGTGCCGCTCGCCCCCGCCGCTTTTCTCTTGCGACGGGCCACCTCTGGCCGCCGGGTTTGGCCTGGTCCCGGCTTGAGACCAGGCTGCTGCCGCCGCTGCTCCTGCTGCTGGCCGCCGCTCGTCCTCCCCCTCGGCAGACACGTGCGAGGTGCCCAGTTCTCCCCGCACGTGAAGCACTGTGCTTCGACGAACTGGCACTGTGAGGGAGTGGGCAGCACCGCAGCGGCGCGAGGCACCGCTCCGTGTCGCCATCTTGTTCACCGCCGCTTCCTCCGACGGTGAGCCGGCCGCACCCGCAATCTCGCTGGCGTCCTTTGCTGCTGCCTCCATCGCCTGCGCTGCTTTCACCGCGTCGTCCAGCGAGGGTCGGGAAGCTCCAGGAGTCGCGTCTGCATGGCGTGGTTGTTGATGCTGCAGACGAACCGGTCCCGAGTGGCGAGTCCAACCTGGTCGCCAGGCGCAGTGCACGCCCCAACTCGTAGCGCAGCGGCGAGCTGCCCGATGGTCACCTGTCCCCGGCGGCCTTCGGTTTGTTGAAGCGGAACCGCTCCATCAGCGTGGACGGCGCCGGGCTGAAGTGCGAGCGCGGCGTGGCGAGCAGCTCACCCAGCGTCTTCACGTGCGGCGTGGCCGGCTGGAGGAGGTCGAGCAGACGGAAGACGCGGGTCCCGCAGCTGGCCAAGATGTCCCGTTGTTTCACCGGCGTGGGCGTCTGCCAAAAGAACACGTGGACTTGTTCTTCGTAGACAGGCCAGGCGGACCCATCTCCCTCGAACGGCTCGAGCCCCCGTAGAGCGGCATGACGACAGGAGCGGGTGTGTTGCGACTCTCTCGGCGGCGTGGGCCGAACCGTGCACGTTGCTGGCCTCCAGTGCCACGGTTCTCGTCGCCAGTGTCACGAACTTTCTGGAACGTTATTCACGCGGTGACGTTGCCCGCCGAGGCTGACGGCCATCGACGGTGACGGAGGGGACGCTACTCACTGGTGACAATGATCAGTGAAAGAGACGATCAGGATGGAGGAAGACGTCTGCCGCGCGCATCAGTGCCACGCGTCCGTCCACTTAAGCCCGGCGGGCCGACAAACTTTTGCGGCTGACTGGTTTGGGAGCGACCCGGGGACCTGAGTTGTTCAAAAACCTCGAGCCCAAGAAAGATGATGATGGGGCCGTGGTGTGACAGTAAATATGGCGAGAAGAGGGTGGTGTACCCCTATTCCGGGGCTCCAAATGCGACGACGGCTTGCAGGGCACGGCCTACGAGCAACCCCGCCAGGGCAGGCCTCCTCTAGCTCCCCGGCCTCCTGCTTCCCACTTCTCAAGAGTGAAATCGGCGCACTGGCTCGACGTCCGGGGATCTTCTTGCACACCCAAGCCAGATGATGAATGTCCGCCCAGTGCACCCCGCAGTAGGGACCGGGCTCGGTGCCGCGAAGCGTTCCGGGTACCACACATGCAGCTGGACTGGTGTCACAACCGTGTCCGCGTTTGCAAGTCTTCGCCACACAAACTCTTCTTCCTTGTCAGTTCCCTGCCAGGCCCAGGAACCTCCATCCTACCCTGCCTTCTGACCTTCAAGATTCGGTCATAGCGGGTAGCTCATAATCCGATGCCTCCTGGGGCCGGGGTGAGTCCTGGTTTAACGCGTCACTGCGCCGCGGCTATTCTGCCGGCCCATTGTCTCGGGCTCGCCCCACATGGCCTGGAGCCCAGATCAAATGAACCCCTGGCCAACATTAGCTTCCTTGGCGCAAGATTTTCATCGCAGGTCGCCCCAGTATACCGCGAGAGACATCTCCATGCTTTTGGAGAGTCAGATATTATCGTAGCCCTCAGAGTTGCACACGATAGACAAAGCAATCGCCGCCTCCTCCGCTTGTCTCCGCCGAGGCGCGCCCGAATCGAAAGCGGATCTTTACCCCGCGCCCCTGAAGCATCCGGCTACAGCATTGTCGCAGCTTCCCATGGTTGTCGATTGCTTAGCGCACTCGAAAAACGGTCACTCAAGCATTCACACACCCAAAGAACACACCCTCACACAGCGCTCACTAACAACTTTGTATTGCGTGATTTTACTGGCTTCTGAAAATACTTCAGTTTGAGGCGATTTGCAAATAGAAAAGACGAAAT
>JAZHYW010011256.1:147500-168008 GCA_037355805.1 Ixodes ricinus | reverse complement strand
CATGTATTGCTAGGGTCCCGCGCCATCATATTCGCAACGCCACAAATGCGCATGAACAGTATAACCCAACATATACATAATATCAAATGAAAGAGGATTGCATTGCCTTTCGAATGACATCAATCCCACAAAACAGAATTTAAAAGGAGATGAGTAATGGGCCTTCCAAAAAGTACATAAACTGCCACATTCAGTGGGACCGTGGCCTTAAGATCTGAATATTTGCTTTGCTATACCTTGGATTCGGAGCGCAGCTAACGCTAGGGAGCTGATGAAGCCACCAGAGCAGCGCCAATAGCGCGAGGTCAAACTGTTCGTTCTTTTTCTTTGCTCTGCGCGGTCGGGCTCAACGTTGGTCGGGCTAAACTAGAGCCACTAAATAAGCTACACTTCATACACATCTTGGTGCTTAAAGTGACGGTTGTCAGTTGTCTGAAGCTTTATCTGAAATTACAGGAAATGATTTTCTGTCCTCCACAAATGTTTAAACAGTTTCGTGACAAAGCAAAGCAATATTACGTGAGCTTCCTGACACCGAAACTAATGCCAAGGAAGTCGCACTTTTGAATCATGATTTACTTATGATGAAACAGACTATGTGGTTGTCGCACTTCTGTAGAAAAATAGTATATAAGAAAATGGCACGTGAACGCAAAAGACAACAAAAAAAAAGCACATAGGCGCACTTCATAAAAATAATTGAAATACCAGATTTGATTATAATTGTATTTTGAAGGGTTTGAGTGCACCAAAAGCTATAAAAGCGAGCTCGATGCTTTGGATGGTGCGCTTGCTCACTGGAAGTGTAGTTCAGGGTAGTATGCTCGCACTTGTATGTTCCGCTTCGCTCGCACGATAAAACCAAATACTTTAATGTAATGTATTTAGTGAAACAAAGCTTACCTTCTGCATATATGCAATACCTTCGTTTTCATGTGATTACACACTTATTTATCATTATTGTTTTCGTTTTCCACGTCGATTCAGCTCGTGCTTTTTTGTGTGCTGCTACATGCATTAGAGACCAAGCATTCTGTTTCTCGGATGATAAAAAAAAGCTATGCTACTTGCCACGTGTGCCACAATCAATACAAAATATTCTGAACTTCACATGTGGTCGCTTGCGCGAGTAAACAGTGTTGTTCGTCAAGAACAACTGCGATTGTATAAAATCACGTGGGAAAAACTCGTTATAAGCAGGCGACCGTTGGCATGCAGTGAATACTCATAATCGCCGCCGAGATGATTGGTAGCTGTCAGCAGGGGGAGTTTTTCTTTCAACCCAGAGTTAGAATGTTTCCTTCTTTCTGTTGTAAGCTATCAGGAGGCAACTTACACCAAATCTAAGGGTAATAAAGTACTATGAACATTCAAACATAACGGCCTGAGCAGTATATGTGTACTAGCTTTAGCTTTCGATGCACCCTTAACTTTCGATACGCTCAAAGCTATACTCTGTTTCACCTTATGCTGTACCGCAGCGAAGACTAGAAGCGCGAGCTCATAGTGTTGGCAGCTGCCCCTAATGCATGAGAGCTTGTGCCGCCGAGATGCGCCCCAGAGCAAGGAGCTCGCGCTTGTAGCCCCTCTTGCGGTACATCATAAGGTGAAACAGAGTATAGACGCTTTAAACACGCGCCAGATTGAGCCGCCATAGCCGACCTTCTCTTGTCTTACCGAGATGCCGAGCCACTGAAGCGGGCGTTGACGAGCCTCCACAAACGCCTATGCTAGGGAGAAGGACGCAGTAGCACCTAAAGTGGCAATAGCCTGTCCTGCTGTGGCAATGGTGAAGTGAAGCGAACGGAATAAGAGGAAAGAAAAACTGAAGGTCGGTTATGGCGGTACCCATGCACAGCTGCCTGAAAGCGTCTATAGTGTAAAATGTAGCGCTGTTTCAGTTTTAATCAGAGTGCCATATGGCGCGGTTACACTATAATTTATACAACGTCAAACTCTTCCCGTTTGCATCTTTTTCATTTTTGTACACCACTACTTGCGCGCATAAATCACCAAATTAAGACTGGTACATTGCTTAAACTCTGTGCAAAAGTTATCCAGAGACCCAGAATCTTTGCCTGGCCATTCATTGCATTTATCACTGAACTCGTATTAAAATTAATTCTTATCATTTATTGCTGCGAGTTAATTTTTAACCTTAGCATTTTTTTTTATTACGACTCCCGCTCCAGTCCTACTTTGGATTTACCAAACTCAATATCTAAACTTGAGTGTCATTTTTTGTGTTTTCCAGTCTCGTGGTTTTGGCCAAATTAAACACCCAGCTACCTAAATGAGACACCTGACCGCCCAAAAAATAGTTCATTTGTTTTGATTTTTTAGGTATTTAATTCCTCAAGCTAGAATTTTGGAAACCCAAGTATATCACGTCATCACGTTATCCTGGAAATCCACAAAGAGCCAAACATATGCACGACAAAAGGGCCGGCCAGTCATATAAATCTGATCACATTAAAATATGTGTAATTGGCCTCCGAAATCCCCGCGGGGTGCTAACGGCGCACAGGCAATTTTATATTTTTCAACGCGTCGGTTGTTTTGTTGTGCTTGTGTCTCGCCATTTGGTTCAGGACTATTTTCGCGTTTTGTTCTGACCACATTTGTTGGAGGCGTGAGCTCGGAGCCTCGGCAACTGGCCCCCTTGCACGAGAACTGGCGCAGCCGTGCGCGTTCCAAAAAGAAAAAAAACTCGTGCTGAGAAAAACAAGCAAAAGACCAGGGATGTCACATTCAGGATATAGAAAATTACCCCACTGTATCCAGGCGCCACCACAACCGTTTTCTCGCACTGATGTAATAATAATAATAATAATAATAATAATAATAATAATAATAATAACAATGCATTTTATTTCCATTCAATGATACATCAATGGAGGAGACAATGGAAAAAGCTGTGTCGAGACAGCTTGACGAGCCCCTGGCCCCCTTATTGTCAATGAAATACAACTTGATGATGCAAAAAATGGTACAAGAGCAAAACATTGAGAAATTATACAATCAAAATACAAGCACTGTCTGAAATCACAAACAGTAAGACCATACTTTTTATGGTTTCAAATCTAAAAACACACCGCCAAGTTCAGAGCAGAAAGACATTTCTGCAATGTTAATTTTTTTCCCTCTAGCCAATTTAGTATTTTAGGGAGCGTATATTTTAACATTTGATGCCCATAGTTATTATTACATTTAGATACTTTCCAGCATTCGACGTGTCGAGTAGTGTACGTAGGTATACGGCACTGTAGGGAGGCTAACTCAGAAGAAGTTTGAGTGTCTTCTTTGTTCCAACTGAAAAGAGGAAGTGAGCCTATAATTATATAGTTGTTTTATATCAAGTACGTGGAAGCGTTCAAATAGTTGTTGAGTGTGAGAGTGGTAGGAAACATTTGAAATAATTCTCAACATTTTTTTCTGCAACAAATATAGTTTCTCTAGGTTTGTAAACGTGGTAGTGCCCCAAACAAGGTGGCAATAACTTAGACTGGAATAAAACAATGAGTTGTAAATTAATAATTTAACGCTGGTTGGGAGTACAAACTGATGACGATGTGTTAGTCCAATAACACGTGATAACCTTGAAATAACACTATGTACGTGTGTGTCCCATAACATATTTTCTGAAAAGAGAACTCCTAAGAGTGTATCGGCCTGGAGTGCGATGCCACCGCCATCTGTTGGTTAAGAATCACACTAACCAAGGGTAGGGTTGCACCTAGGATCTCGCGCGTCTATCCTTCGCTGCGGTACAACATTAAGGTGAAACAGATAATTGTCGACGTGAGCGATCGAAAGCGTCACTGTGGTCGGCCTGCTCCGATTAGCCGAATGCTGACTATAACGTCAGCAAAGGATTTCTCATCGACGGAAATAACAGGAATGTCAGAACTTTAATTTGGACGGTGTAAGCAGTGTTGCTTTAAGAGCGCAATGATTTCAAGCTTCCCCCGTGCTAATTACAAACACCATTGAACTTGTTGGTCGCAAGGTAATGACGTCAAAAATGGTAACCACAGGAGTGCGCCACCAAAACATCTCGCCGCTAATAGGTGTTTTCGAGAACTTGCTCGTGACCCTTGTGACGCGCTTCTGTTTCTAATTTTTCTTGCGAGATTTATTTGACTTACTGCAAGAACGAGGAAGTAGCGCGAGGAAATATTTCAGGAAAGTATCCTCTGCGTCAGGTACAGAAAAATCAGCGCCACTTTTCCTGAACTTCTCAACCTCGAACTTCAGCCACCTTTCAAAAGATGGCGCAAGTGCGCCTCGTCTGCTACAGTATAGGTACTTTTTATTATTTAGGACAATTAGTATGCTTTAAGAATACAATCAGAAAAATTGATTTTAATTAGAACGATAAAAGCTCCAATTAAAGAATCGTTGTATAAATACCTGTCCTCTTTTTGAAACCGGTTTCTTGCGTACAGAGTCGAGCTTCAAAATAGTCCCATGATTTAAAATTTTTTAAACAAATATGAATATAAATACAAAAAAATACGCTTACAGTGAACCAGCTCAGTTATCTAGCATAAAATTAGATAAAATTAGATCAGATGCCAGAACGCGGTGTGAGAAAACAAAGTACACGTGAAGGGAATTCTTTGAAATTTTATCACAATCAAAGTGTGTCTACCAGGAAACTGCTGGTGTTGCACTTCTAATATTTTGTGTGCTGAGTTTCTTTGTTTACTAGAAGCACGCCTTTAAATGCCGTTGCTGCGTTATGATGTGAAACTAAGTTACGACACTTCAAAATCCCATAGAAAAGGCTCGTTTTTAATAAAAATTTGAAAATGTGAGTGTGTTAATTAAGGAAAACACGCAAACACCGAACTAGACGAGTCCTTCATCTATTCAATAAAAAAAAAGAACGCGTCTTGGATGCATTAGAAGTCTAGAAACTTGGAATGCATAGAGGTATCACTGAAAATTTCAAAACTTGTACTTTTTTTGTTTTTCTATTGTGCATTACGTTTTGAAAAATGCATATCACAATTTGCACTAAAAGAGTGATCATGAATTGGCAATTTATTTGCTAAAATAACGGAAATACGTGGCACGCACACAGACGCGACATTTGCACCGCGAACAGGAGCGTTAGCACAGCTGCCACCGGTATTATAGCTGGGGCCGTGGCACCGCCCCTTCAATGACTTGCATGTACACCCGCCGGCGATATGAAGGTGAACGCCGGACCGTCGACCGGTCCGTGCTATCAGCGCCATGGCGCGGCTGCCGTGGCGGCTCGCTTTCTTATCGCGCGCTTCGCCGAGATTAAGCGCTTGGATCGAGCGCCGTTTTCAGATCTGCTGCTACTCCCTGCAGAAAGCGTGGAAGTGGGTTTCGATTTCGGCATCGCTTTTGTGGGCGCCGTGCCCACGTCATTGCCGGCAAATGATTTGCACATTGCACGTGAACTAGAGCGGACGTGGTTCGGCATGGTTTATCAGTGACTCAACCGCTTTCTTCATTGATGAGCGAACGATAATAACTGCGAACGCTAATAACTTGTTCTTTTTATGAAGCGGAAAGTATAAGTTACTTTTTGATTTGTTCCGCAGCCTTCCGGTTTAGCACATATCACAACAAAAAACTACTAAATCACATTGTCTACCGATAGCGTCTGAAAGGCTCCTTCCGCAATCCTCGCGCTTTCTGCGGGGAGTAGCAGCAGAGCTGAGAACAGCGCTCGATCCAAGCGCTTAATCTCGGCGAAGCGCGCGATAAGAAAGCGAGCCGCCACGGCAGCCGCGTCATGGCGCTGATAGCACGGACCGGTCGACGGTCCGGCGTTCACCTTCATATCGCCTGCGGGTGTACCTCTTCCCGTAGAGCACGGATATTGGTAGTTTCCCAACGTCATAGGTGAGGATTGCGGTTTTTGAATTTCCGAGCCGGCGAGCCGCGACTACGTGGATCATCTCGCACTCACTCTCGTTATTGAGCGGGTCGGCTTGAGGGTCATCCTAGAGGGTGTAGTTATCGGAGATTATACCCCTGCCGAAGTTCACGCCATAGGTCCTGTATACCTGCACTAGCAGTTTTTTTTTTTTTGTTCCTCGATGGTGATTATAGTCAACTTCTGAAGTGATTTGCACGATTCATTCGACTGCGTGTGGACTGAAATTGTGGTGGCTATTTCTATGAGTTATATGAAAAATTCAGTGGCTATTTGTGTGCCTTGAAGACGTATATTTAGAAATTACAGAGAAGATGCAAGCGAGCTGGTGAACTTTCAACATTGTAAAACCTGAGACGTAGGACAAAAAGAGAAGAAAAAAGGGGACAACACAGACACAGGTCTCAAACTCAGCTGAACATTTATTCCCCCAGCCTCGCTTATAAGGACAACAAACCACCATCCCCTGGCGCATGACGTCACACTGTCAAACACTCTCTCACCCACCCTTTCCACAACCACCACCGCAGTTCGTAAACACGATCAATAAGCCAACTCCGACCCAGACTGAATCACTTCCCCCAAACTTCAAACTTGACGCCGACACCAGGCGGGAAGCAACAACCGCTAGTAGTGTAATTTTGTATGTTTTTGCCTTCTTCGGGGGTTCGAGCCTCTTTACGTAACGGCGCGTGCCCCCTCCCGGGGTCGATGGGCCCCAGGTGGTGGCGCGAACGTGAACGTTGTAACCTTCCACCTGTTTATATAGAGCTCCGCATATAACTCATTCGTCTACGAAGGTGCTTTGTATTATTTTAGCTGCTCTTGACAGCTTCGTTCGGAATATGTATTGTTTTATGTACGCGCATTATGCCGTTGATGGCACGTCCCATCCCTTGTTGTCGACCTTTCGGGGTTGTACCGGGAATCGGCTATTGTGAACACGAGAGGTATGTTAAGGACTTGTACGTGCCTTTGTAGGGGTCGACGATTGGAATGTTTACAGAGTTGGTGGCGGAGGGCCGTTTTGTTTTGGATAGCGCCAACTGAACTCATTTTTTACTTTGCTTGTCAGAGTATGTGTAGCCGTACCACGGAGACGAGAATGTGTGTTAGAAGGAGAGAGTGAAAGAGAGAGAGAGATGAGGGTAGCTATGGTAGGAGCGGGAGAGTCAAGAAAGGGGAGTCGACCAAGAGATTTCAAAGGAGACGCTCCACAGATCTCTGAACCAAACTAAGTCTATAATTTTAACCTCAAGGACTTCGGTGAAACGCGACAAAGCGTGTGACCTCCTTAGGCGGTATTTTCTAACCCCCCCCCTCCCAACCCACCCGCTCTCTCCCTAAAAAAAAAAAGGTTACAACAAAAACATTTTTGAGGAACCCTAAAACAGCTGCGTACAAACACAACATCCAAAAACAAAAACAAAACAAAACCGGAAACAATGGCTCACACAAACAAAACACACTCAAAGGCTTAGAAATCTCTTTGTTGCATCGTTTATAAATGTTGACGGGTTACTAATACAGTTAGCTGTGCTGTTTATTTTAATAGTTTCGATAAGGATTCTTTTAGCTGCATCTCTCTCCCTCGCCAACATCGTTGTCTTATTCCACAGCGGCTTGCAATCATTGCATTCACCTACGTGTTTTGCAATCTCCGAATTTTGCGAATTAGATGCCACTGCTCTCTTGTGCTCAGCAATACGATCATTAATACACCGCTTTGTTTGGCCCACATACGCCCCTCCGCACTCGAGCGGAATACTGTACACGACCTCTCCCTCACACTCCACCTCTCCTGCCCTGTGCTTCTTTACACATCCTACATAAACCTTTGTAAAAGGCGTCAGCTTACTAAGCTTAAAATCTGATTTAAAAACTACCGAAACACCGAACCGAGATGCCACCGCTTTCAAATTATGAGAAACCGCATGAAAAAAAGGTACCACTACACAATTCTTCAGCTGTTTTTTCTCTTGTTCCTTACCACTGATCCGATCTGTAAGCCTCAAACAAACTTTTGCAACCAGTTCTGATGGGTACCCTGCCAACTTTAATCTTAACTGCTGGCTCATCAGCGCTGATTGTAAACGATGTGCACAAGACTTTCTCAAGGCGTTGTGCAACACCGACATTACGACACCTCTTTTTACAGTTTTTGCGTGGCAGCTTGCAAAAGGCAACAACGGTTTCGGCTGGGCCTTCCCGTAATCCCAGCACAGGCCACCCTCTTGAAATAATCTAAGATCTAGAAACTGTAAGCATCCATTGCTTGGCCCTTCAATTGAAAACTTTAACTCAGGCATTGAGTCTTTTATACACTTTACAATTTTTACTTCCGGAAAGTCATCGAAAGTGCAAATCAAAATATCATCCACAAATCTTTTAACAATCGCGGTTCCTCTCTGCACCCCACTTAAAAACTTCTCAACCTCTCTATCGAGAGTCCTCAAATAAATTTCGGACAAAACCGGAGCAATCGCCGAACCGATGCACACACCCTCTTTTTGCACGTACTCGCATCCCTCATACCCCACCGTGGTCGAACTCAAGTACCCCTATATCGCGTCACACGGATCTTGTCCTCGTACTGTAACTTGTGCGTTCGTGTCTCTCGAATGTTTTTGAAAATGAGTGGAACATTGGCAGAGTCGCTTCCTTTTTGTTTTGCTAATGTCTCTGTTCAACTTGTCTTCTGTTTCTTCGGTGGGGTCCACCAGAGCGTCACCTCCCGTCTCTGCGCTATTGAAGAGTAATGTCTGGAATTCCGCAGCGCAGCCGCGAAGCTAGGATCGAACTTCGTTTCTATGTTAATTTCCGGGGGTTCCGTCGCCAGCTTGGCTTCCGTTTAATTTCTGATTGCCTTTCTCGCGACACGCTTTTTTTTGATTTTGGGCACAATATCATGCGAGTCTCCGATGATCATCTTTTTAATAATTGGGGTAAGATTTTTTTTTTATTTTTATTTTCGTCATGGCGTAGCGGCATGACGGTGGTGTTGAGAGCGTGTCCGCACGGATTTGGTTTCGTCCCGTTTAGGGAATGCCAGGAGGAGTTGGTTTTTGTTCTCGCCATGTGCGGCTGAGTTTTTCCATCTTTAATTAATTTTTGTCTTTTTCTTTTACCTTTTCGTGTCGTCGAGTTCTTTGTCTGACTCTCCACCAGGCGTGGACCAATCGCCTTGCCACCGCTCGAACCTAAACCTTTTATTTTTTAACGCAATGTTTTTTTATTTTTTTTAACGCAATTTTCGTTAAGATCGGATTTGGGTAATTTTATTTTTATTTATTTATTTTTATTCCTTACCCTCTCCGTGCCAATCTCCTTGTGTTTCGGACCGTTTCTGTGTCTTCACTTTTGTGTATTACGGAGGTGAAAGGCCATTCCTGGTGATCTGTGCGATGTGCGGTGAACAAACCCTAGCGTTTGGTTTCGGAAACAATTGTATATAATATATCAATGATGTGGTGACTTTTTATGTCTTAGTAATATGAAACCTAATAGCTAGTCATGCTAGTTTACAGTGAAAGGTTTATAAATCGAAACAATACAACATCTGTGCCTCTTGGATATTGAAGGTCTACTAGGCCTGCTGATTTGGTTAGATATGTTTCTCGTGGTTTCCCGCTATTATCAAAACATAAATAACTATTCAATACCAGAAAATACATTTATAATTGATTACAAAACGCAGACAAAAATTTTAGAAAAGCTTTTCCAATTCATAGAAACGCACGGCTCGCTATGTCTGACCTAGGTCTTGCAAAACGAAGACGTCCTTTTCCGATATTGAAGGTTAAATATAGAACATACAAAAATACACACTTTCTCGACTTGATTTTCGAATAGACAAGTATCATATCTACCTTTTAACACAAAAATAAAAATAAAATAAAATATATAGATATCTTTTTTTTTTAGAAAATCGATTTTAAAAATGGTGCATTTTGGTTTTTGCATAACATTAACTTACAAGTCCCGCAAAGGATATCTTAAACGGTTAAGTCATATTATAATATATATATAAAAAGCGCGTTTTGGGCTCTCTGTAGACATAAACAATATTCATGTAACCCAAGTAGATGGCCAGTATTTAATTGTCAAATTCATCAAAAATGGACCGAAGGGGCGTTTTTGACATTTTTACAGAAAAAAACCAAAACGCCTAAAATTATTTCATGGGATTAGAGCGTTTTGAATGTGCTCACAGAGTGCTAGAAAAAAGTTAATATAATGTGTACTGAAAAGCCATGGCGGGAGATCGAGCTAAACATCCGACCCACTGCTTTCCGCCGTGGCATCTCTTAAAATTAGTAAGTCGAGAACAAAAAATCGCGACGAACTTGCGGTTTGTGGCTACTGCGTTTTTAGAGACGGCACCATAACATATATTTTTTTTCAGCGAAATAAAAATTCGTCCCTTTTTGCCTGCACGATTTGGGATAAAAATACCCATATATATATTTTTGCAACATCAAAAAGTACTTACTATTTTGCTTCATATGACCAACAGCCTTGATTGTTGCAAAGCCCCGCCAATAGCCAGGGTTATGACAATTTCTAAAGTTTCGGGCACCACTGCCCAGTCTTCGTAAACTGGAGATTTTGTCATTTAATTAGAACTCAACAGTACGAGGCCTTGAACATTTTGTACAGTCAATTCAAATATTTGTTTTAAAAGAATAAATGAAAAACTGTTTTTGCTAGCACACAAATATAACTTTTCTATCAAAAATAAAGATATTTCATATAGTCGCTTCTTTTTAGAGCTTCTATTGGGAATCAAAATGGCGTCTTGCAGTGGTTCTACTTTGGTATGCGATAGGGCATGTTTTTAGGCAGTTAGTCGCCTCCTTCCATTTGTGTGGTAGGCAACCGTTGGTTTACGAAGGTTGTTTTGAGTACAAGGATGTGATGCTAATTCCAGAAATTTAAATCATGGTATAACCAAAAATAACACTTATTTTTTTACAAAAAAAATGTTTATATATATTTATATATATTGAAGCCGGGCAGGCTAAAAGGGTCTAATTTTTAATTTTGACGAAAAAAATATATGTTTTGGGGGTATTTCTCAAATAAAGAAAAACGCAAACCGCATGTTCCCCATTTTTTTTTTTTTGGGCTTACAAAGCGTTGACGCCATAGTGGCAGAAACTAGTGTTCTTGTCCGCCGCCGCAGGTCGCGTGTTCGGCACTCTCCGCTGGCGCGAGTGTTTTTCTACACCTTTTTAACTTTGTCCCCCAATTTACTGGGTGCTATAAAAATATCTTGACCTATTAAACTATTTTTCGAAATTTTATTGTTTAAAAAAAAAATGTCAAACTCGTTACTCAGGTCGCATTTTGGTCAAAGTTGACAGTTCATTACTTTGTCTGTACTTAAGGCTTTTTTTCTTTAGCTCTGTAGAAAACCCAAAGCAAGCCCATTATAGATATAATAATATAATTATCATCTGTTCACCAGCCACTCCGCTACCTTCACGTAAAAGTTGAAAGAAATAATAAAAGTTTAAAGTTTGAAGTTGATTTTCTTTAAAACCCCATTTTTGTAAATTTTTGTATTGAAATTCTTTTAGATATATTAGTCGACTACTAGAAAAAACAATCTAGAAATGTAATATTTTGGTTGTATGCCTTTATTTTCAGTCGCCTTCGCGTGAAATGTGGGATCATTTTAGTCAAATGAACGCTCATTTGATGCAATTGCGGCTCAAATAGAAGACATACAACCATAATATTACATTTCTAGATTGCTTTTCTTGTAGTCAACTAATGTATCTCAACAAAATTTAAAAATAACAATTTACAAAAATTAGATTTCTGAGAAAATCGATCTTAAACTTTCAACTTTTGTTATTTCAAACAACGTTTAGGTGAATGTAGTGGGGCGGCTAGTCAGCAGATCATAATGATATTGTTATACCTATAATGGACTTGCTTGGGCTTTCTATAGTGCCAAAAAAAAGGAAATTTACCTTAAGTACACACAAAGTAATGACCAGTAAAATTTGACCGAAAATCGACCTGAGTGACGAGTTTGACATTTCTTTTAGAAAACAATCAAATTCTTAAAAATGTTTGAATACAACAAGGTATCTTTATGGTACTTATTAAATGAGGGGAAAAGTTAAAATGGTGTAAAAAAAAACACTAGCGCCAGCGGGGGTATCAAAACGCGACCTGCGAAAACACTAGTTTCTGCCACTCCGGCTTCTACGCTTCGTAACTCGAGAACGAAAAATCTGGCGAACATGCGGTTTGCGTCCTTCTTCATTTGAGAAATTCCCCCGAAACATACATTTTTTTCCGTCAAAATGAAAGATTAGACCCTTTTAGGCTCACCCATTTTTTATGAAACCACCCATATCTCTCTCTCTCTCTCTCTCATATATATATATATATATACCAAAAAAAGGCTTGTGTCGTTTTGGACCTGGTCCAAGGGGCCTATTTAAGAAAAATTATTAAAGTCCGAGATAATTATATTGTTAATTATTTTTGCGTAATTAACTTTTTTAATATTGGGTTTACGGGTATGTTTTCAATTAAAAAATTCCTCATCATCATCAAAAAACACTAAATCAACAAATTGCAGAACGATAGAAGGCACGCGAAGCATTTTACGGCTTTCTGAAAAACCATACGAATTCGACGGGTTTTTAAGTTTCGGTTTGTTATCACAGCGCATCTCAGCCCCGGCGACAGCGCGCCTCGTGGTGGAGATATAGTGCATCCAACCCCTACTGCGCTGTCATCGCGCGACGCAGCAGAGGCTGGATGCACTATCTCTCCACGGGGCGAGGTGCCGCCGGGGCTCAATGCGCTCCGATAACAAACCGAAACTTAAAAATTCGTCGAATGTGTACGGTTTTTCAGAAAGCCGTAAAATGCTGCGCGTGCCTTCTATCATTCCGCAGTTTGTTGATTTAGTGGTTTTCGATGACGCTGAGCAATTTTCTAATTGAAACTATGCCCTTAAACATAATATTAAAAAAGTTAATTGCGGAAAAATAATATACAATCTAATTATCGCGGACTTTAATAATTTTCCGAAAAAGGGCTCCAGGACCAAAAAGACACAAGCCTTTTTTTGTTGCGACGCGTAGTTTTCGCAATATCGAATTTGTCCATCTTTCGTGAAATACCCTGTTATATATATATATATATATATATATATATATATATATATATATATATAGCGAGGGACGAACCTCGCTCGGTTTGCTTCGTGGATGCCGCACAGTATTGCCGCTCGGCCAGGTTCGCTGCCGTTGCCATCGATCATAAGGGTTCAATCCTGAATTCTGCATCTTTCAAAGATTTTACTCAATCGAGGACCGAGCAGGCGGCCATAGCTCTCGCCCTCCTGGACGACAGTAGATCGCCCATCAACACAGACTCTAGATTGGCAGTTCGGGCTTTTGCTTCTAACTTCATTTCCGACGAAGCCTATAAAATTCTTGGCAATAAGATTATCTCCCCGCACACCATTACTTGGTTTCCGGCACATCTCGATTCGCAACTGGATTCCCTTACCAACCTCAACGATACTCCTAACTCTCGGGCGCGCGCTCTAACCATCCGCGCCGGGAAGGACGCCTTTCTGCAGGGTGGCTACGGGGTATTTAAAGACATCTTATTCACCTTCAATGAAGTCACCAAGCACTATCAAATAAGCAGGCAGACTTTTCCGCCCCCGCACGGTAAACTCTGTAGGTCTCAGGCAATCACACTCAGAATGTTGTAGACTAGATCATATCCCAGTTTAGCTTTCTTCAGCATTATTGCTCCGGATACCTTCAAGTCTACCTGCCCGGACTGCGGGTCGGTTCGCGGTTTCGGTCATATGCTGTGGCGGTGCCCCTCGTTACGGAGGCCCAATAAAGTCACCGAGGAAGAGTGGAGCTCTGCCATCACGAGTTCCGAGCTTCTCCCACAACTCCGGGCTGTCCAGAGAGCCCACGATGCGGCGGTGAGGCTAGGCCTCCCCGTCCCCACGTGGGAGCGGCCCGCGGTGCCGCTCTAAGGGCGGCACTTCTCAGGACTTTAATAAAGTTCTTTGTCTGTCTGTCTGTTTGTCCCTATTTCTCTCTTTCTGTCTCCTTAACTCTTCACGATTTGATAAGATCATTCACGTTTCTTTAGATTTGATGTATGTAAAATAAATGTTCCTTTTTTTGTGAATATTTTTTTTACTAAAGTGTACTAAAACCGTTCTATAGAAATTAGTTTGCCTGCAATTTTAGTGGTAACCATTCGCTTTCTATTTTTGATTATGTTTCGTGTCTTTTGACTACGTGCCCTTGTATAAACTTTACATTCATTTGAAAAAAGTAGATTATTTCCAAGTCTCTCGAGCCTCGCATTGCAAGAATAGATTCGCTGAACCAGAATGATTTCACGGCAGGAGTTACGGGCGGCTGCGCGCCGCAGTGGTCACTTTGAAGACGAAGGCGTGACTGCAGAGTAGATATTACATAAACAGTTATCGACCGTCAAGTTGAAGCGTTTATTTTAATTTTTAAGAGATATCCGCTTGGATCTACCAAGCCAAAGTTGGTTATCAGAGCCTTTTTTCAGGCAGACTTCTAGCAGCAATGTATCGTTATCGTCAGTCTGCATCCATTAGTGTTTTAAGCAGTGTCTATCAAAAGTTTAGAACTTTTCGTTTGTTTAAAAAAATTGCACCATAGTAAACACTAAATACCCACGTAGTATAAAAACAATTACTGGAGCAAATCTTAAACACTTACCACAAACAGCCAAACCTCCTCGGGCACGTCCGTAACAAGCTTTGAGAATACCATATTCGAGCTAATTCCCTTAGTGTCTCGCATCCGCGCCCAGCACGGGTATACTATATTCTTCAGTAAGAGAGGTTGTGACCTCTCTCCTGGCGGTATTGTTAAACATCGCAGAAGATTGAGCAAAATCTCAAAGAAATGGCACCGCGAGCAAAGACGAACAAAGAGCGTTGTCTGCGATCGTCCTCTGTTTCTGCACGTACCTCGAACTGACTTTAGAGCCTGTGCAAGTTTGTTGGGGAACTGGTTTTGGCTCCTTCAGAACTGGGATGAATAAAACACGACAGTGCCGTGACCGTGCAACCTGTGGTAATATCGAATGCGCCAGTTCCTGCACCGCTTAACTAGTTCAGCCAGTTCAGGTGAATTGAAGAAACAATTGGCTACACCAAAGAAAAAAACGAAGTTATGTGCATGACTCACGAGCTTCGCAAAGCAGCTCCTACACGATTTAGTTGTCTGCATAAAAAAGGGTGCCTTTCGAATAATAGACGTGCACGATGTAGGAAAATAATAAAAATAATTTTAGATGAGCGTACATATATCGTAATTCAGCATTATAAAAGGGCAATAAATATATTCCACCGAATTTGGTTTTATTGCGTTCTTGAAATTATATATTTCTTAACAGAAATAGGACATTTGCGCTTCAAATGTTTTTAATCACGTTCAGAATGACATTTGGAGTTTTATGTTAATGGACAGGGTGGATTTAACTGAAGAAAGTTGGTCGTATTAACAGTTTGTCTGAAGTATTCTGAAACCCTCTTGGTTCTCCCGTAGCCTGCAATTGAACTGAATGATTTCTTTCCGGCGCATCTTTTTGTGGTGTCCTCAGATTCCAGATTAAACAACGCAACTCCAATTTTTAGTGCTGGAAAGCTCTTCGTCGCTTTGCAGACCTGCATTGATAGAGATTAAAGAGGTTACATAGATGGCCTGAAATTAAATTCAACTTATATGCTTAAACTAAGGCAAAGAAATATGATTACATGCCATAAAATTGTACCTATATTTATTTTGTTTCTCGGTAAAATGGTTACACCGGATAAAATTTGAAAAAAGTGCTGAAATCAGAATTACGAAACATACGAATTGTATATAAGATATTTGATATACAAAGTCGACGACAAATTCAAACAGATTTCGAACATGAAAAAAACATAGACACCTTGCAACTAGTCTTTATTGGAGGATTAAAAGAACGGAGAAATAAATTAGGAAACAATTACGGCGCGAGTGATAGCAACCTCAATTGCTAAACGTTTCATTTTTTAAGGAACAATGTTTTAGTTTGAAACCCCTAACTCTTCTGGCATTAAAATTGATGTTGGCACAATTTTATATATTTGTTTTGTTAAAAAGAAAACCTCCAGCCTTTTTTGTTTAATCACTCACGGGACTAACCTGTGTCGGACTGAATGACGTGACCCAAAGATTACCGTTATCTTACTAAGTACGGCCTAAAATTAATATTTGATGTTCATAGCTTGAAAACACCGGTTAGAACTTCACCGCGCAATGAGAGTGGCAAAAATAAAATTAGGGATTAAGGAGCAGCATTAAGCCCCTTGCCTCGCAACCAAAATATATGATTGATCGTGCATGTATTATATTGATACCTGCATAAAGTTTTGACGAGTGCAAACATAAAACGTAAGATTTACCAAGGCAAACCTGTAGATTCAAGTTAAGAAAAAAAAACAAAAAAAAACAGATTCTTTCTTATTCTGCGGTTTCGGCGGAACGTTTGCTAACCCAAACAAGCGGGCTACCGCGCTTTTTAAGCCAGCGCTATTTTCAGTAACATACTACGCCACGAGGTGCAGTGAAACCTTGAAAAAACTTAAATTTTCGCGAAAAAAGTATTGGTGAAAAATAACCAAGAGAAACTGGAGAGGAGAAAATAAGAGTGTGCCGCCAGCGTGGCGGACAAAAGGAAAATAACTTAAAAAAACAGATAAGAAAACGATTTTTTAAGAGTAACGAAATAAATCTAAACGTAATTTAATAAATTTTCCCGGAATGATAAAAAAATCATCGGTTTTTGGTTTAAGTGGAATGGTCAGGTTTTTCAGTATTCGTTCCACGCAGCGAGATAAGAGACTGCCGTCGGTTTGTCGTCATTATTGAAGGGAAGTCAAGGAAGTCCAATCCCCCGCGACTTATCGAATAATCACAGTAATAAATAAAACTACACAAAACGAAGTAAACCCGGCGCGTCGTGGAGGTGTTGGGGGATATACGGCGCAAGCAACAGACAGTAACAAACGCACCGCCACCAGCTATCCTTTCATAGGTCAAGTAAACATTTGGTGTACCATCCACACAGGTTAGCAATCAGTGAGCATTCTCGGCGTCAAATATTATTTCATTCGAGAAGACGTCTCAAGTTTTGCCTGGAGCACTGGGTGAAGCGCTTTTTTAAGATCGTGTTCCACATATTTATTTATTCACTTTTTTGTTTATTTTATTCTTAACCTTTTGCTCCTTTCTGTTTTGAACACCCTAGTGAAGGATATTGTACAAGAAACGAGAAGGTAGGAATTAAAGTTTTAAAAGATATATTAACGCGCTAAAAATAAGACAAGCGATACATTTTTGCAAATAAAACACACAATGAACATTGAAGGGAATAATTTGAACCTAAAAAAAATGAATAGCGCATTGGTTCCATGTTGTCACTAAGTCTGTGTTTTATAAACCCAATGTTGTTAGATGGAACTATGTTTTAAGAGGGAGCATTGCACTAAGACATATTAAGAGGAAGAAAAGAATTGGCGCGGGAATAGGTAGACGTATCAATCGGCTCCATTTTAAAGCTTTTTTCTTGTATTGGAAAAAATGAACTGGGAGATTGAAGTAAACTTTTTTGAGCATGCGGAGCAGCTCTTGCGGAGCACTACCCATCCAGATATTTTCATCCTAAAGTAAGTTGGTGGATAGTTGCTCTCCCTCCCAAGCAAGAAACACTTGTGTAAAAAAATGAACATAAGAAATCAATGCTCGTTTCGCGGCTGATGGTTCAAGGCTGATGGTTTTACCTTTTGAGTCTGTCTTGATAACGATGTATGCACCAGTGATAAACAGGCAATAAATAAAAAAAGAGAGGTTGGGGTTCGGTGTCGATGCGTTGTTGCTGTTGTGGGGATTTTTGCTTGTGTTTCGTGTATTCTGTGTGTTCAGTGATGTATGTGTATTTACCATGTAACGTTCATAAGTCGGGGACACTGAAACACGAATTAGCGCTTCACCAATATACCTGTTTTGTTTTGAGCGCCATCTGGTGGAAGCTATATGAATAACACGAGGGAGAAAGTTTCCTCCATTGGGCGAAAAATGTGGCAATTTTCCTCCCTTCTCAGGGTAGGAATGCTTCCTCCACGATCAAACATAGGTGGCCACTTTCCTCACCTTCTAGGGGAGAAACTTTATCTCCTTGGGCAAAAATAGGGATAAGCCTCCTCCCTTTTTAGGGGATGAAATTCGCCTCCCTATGTAAAAATAAGTCGGCGATTTTCCTCCCTTCTTGGGGGAGCAACAATCCTCCCCATTTAGGGGGAGCAACGTTCTTCTCTTGCTAAAGGAAGATACGCGACACGGGTATTCCTCCTCTAAGAAAGGAGGTGCTACACCTTTTTTAGAGTGAGGAAACATCATTAATATGAAGAAAATCTGATGACTGTGGCAACAATGTAATGCCCGTTAGTGCGTCATCAAGTTTTGAGAAGAAAACTATAGGGAAAGAATTCATCTTTTTACTTAAATTAAAAATCGAGACCGGAGGTTTATCTTTATTGGCGGTGCCTGCGTGGGTATTTGTCTCACTCTAGTGTCAGTTAGCTTGTATAATGTGACTAGCATTTAAGCTCAATATCGCTGTACTGTCCAGCAAAGATGCCTTTTATCATAAAGGCCTTAAATGATTCCTATAAGGTGCTGTATTCACTGACATATTTGTTTTATTTCTTGGATACGCATTCACAAACGGCTTTTCTACATATAAGTTTGCCTTGCGAACATTATGACAAGAGTTAGAAAAATTCCTAGTACTCACCTTCCACATCAGTGTATGAGAATCATCATACCCTAACCCATATCCCGTTACTGGGTTAAACCCGAGAATGGTGTGCTGGGGATCCGTAAAATTTTGAACGTCATAGCGGACAAATGTACTGCATGCCTGTGTTACAAAAATACAAAATTCTAGATATAGACGATACATGTTACTTCGCACATATGCATAGTTTTTCGTCCTGAACAATCGTAAAATACCCAGGCAGAATGCTACAAAAACGCCTGTCTTGCTGCTAATAAAGGGTTTGCTACAAAGTTTAATTTAGTGTCCAAGTTCTTGGGTTGTATACTGCTTTTAGCTGCTTTGTCACATAAATGCCAAACTTTCAAATATATGCCAACAGTGCAACGTATCACCCGAACAACCAGAAGTGAAGCCTAATCCTGTCATTATTTTTTTTTCGGGGGGGGGGGGGACTACGATTTGGAGTACCCATGTGACAGCCGAACTACCAGGCTGTGAAGAGTAACTCTAACACTTGTTCGAAAATTTAATGCGTACGTGCTCAGATCTGGCGAAACATATTAAGTTTGGTTTTACAGTGGTCAGTATAGAACCTTGGGTGTTTGGGTAAGGAATGAACCCCGTACTATCATCGTGGTAGCATGCGCAATGATAGTGCGGGGTTTCAGTGGGGTGTCACTGGCAGTGCGCGATTCATTTTGGTTGATCGTGTATATAGGCTGCACCTTGATGATTGAAATTTTAGTTTAAGCTCAGCGACTATTAGTCTCTTTTCTTCCGATCAGTCTGTTTCCTTTAAGGTATTAAATAATTATACATTGGGTTTTCGGGGAATTTCATGTTCCTACGTCTCCGGAAATAAGCCATTGGCCACAAAAGGCATCTACACGAGTTATAGTTCATTTCAGCTTCCTATTTGTTAGGTTCGGATAAATTTGACCACTTCGACCATACATGTGCTCAAAAATGAGGAATTTTTAAATTCATACATTCAAAATGGGCATTACGTTTCAATTTACATCAAGCTAGGTGCTTTAAAAGTTTGAAACGGTCACATACACTGCTCGTACTATTCCTTGTTTCAGAAGTAATGACGTGGGCATTTTAAAATGACGTTACTGTTTATCACTTTAAACTATGATTGTGGCAACATGATAACATGTCGGCGAGTGTCAGATGCAGCTACGGGGATGACAACTAGCCACACTCAGAGTGTTTATACTGAAACAAGTTGAATTACACCAAAATGAATGTACCGAAAACATGTGTTTTCTTTCCATAAAAAAATACTCGTTCATTTGATATATTTTAAAGTTAGGATTCGTCCGATTTAACGCGAAGTGTATGATTTTGTATGAGAAAAAACCCGTAATCATCTTATATTTAAAAGGCAGGAGACTAACTTGTAGATTTTCTATTAAAAGAGAGCCTCACAGCCTCGCCTTAACAATATTTGCAGTTTAGTAATGATCAAAGAATGTTGTTCTTTAAGTTTTGTCATTGCACCTATGATTCTACGGTACTCATTAGAAGTAACAAAATTACTTTTCATCACTTACATCTCAGCACATTATTTACAACTTCAATACATATATTGTGAGTCAATACAGTATTACTACTTTTGTGAGTCATGAAATTAGATTTAACCGCTACTATTCTATATCCTCTTTCTTGTGGCACTCCCTGGTTATAACAAGTTTCCTACCAAGAAATTTCGAAACAAAACGTTTAACAGG
>JAZHYW010011256.1:0-142500 GCA_037355805.1 Ixodes ricinus | reverse complement strand
TATCATCAGTGCTGACCTCCTGAACACATTCTTGTGCAAATTGACGTAGTCTAGGGCATCAACCTGTAAAAAATAAACCAATAGAGTTGTGAAAGCCTTAGGAAAAGGATACACGTCATGCCCACGGTTAAGAAGGCGTCTTTGGCAGCCCGTTGCGCTCCAGCATAACTTCCCGGCTTGTGTAAGCTCCGTTTCCCCTTAAATAAAAGCTTACGCTATTTTAAATTCAAAAAAAATAGGAAAATAAAATTTTCGAATATCAAAAAATATATTTCAATATGGCTCGCCATGTAGCCACAAACACTTTCAAAATAGCACTAAAGTTCCTCCTTGAAGGTGCGTTACGTGAAAGGAGAACACCATTAAGTATTCTTGCAATGATCTCAACATTTACGCTTTCTGCGCAACCCTTACTCGAGAAGTAAAACAAAACTGTGCACGTTCTCCTTCCCGAGCGGCAAGAGCAAGGCAATTGAAATTTCTGGGTGTGACGTCACACCCAGAAGTTGCATTTGCGCTTTTACTTGGCGTCTGTTGATACGCAGCAGTTAATTGCTTGCGATTATTCAAATTTACAGGACAAAAAATACTAGAGGTCATTTCGAACTCGCTTTTTTCGTTTTTTTTATATTACATCGGACTGACCTATCAATACGACGGGCACCTAGGTCATTCATTTATTATATATTGCATTACACCAACGAAAACCTAGGCCAATTTTATTTTATAACTCTCGCACACTGGGTGGGGGCGGGGGCACAAATGAGAATACTGTTTACACAATCCTGCATGTATTTTTATACAAACAAATTTCAGTCACTTTTAAGGTAGTTTCCAATTGATGCAATGCTTTTGTTGAGTCATTTCTTTCAATAATTAGATAGATGTGCTTTTCAGGGCGTCTGTCAATTTTTGTTTAACACCTTCAACATGGAGGAGCATATTCACTTTTAAACTGATTTCACCTGGGAAAACAAATGAAAGTCACATGGGTCGAGGTCGTGCGTATGGGGCCCGTTTTGTTCGAAAACTGCTGAACTCTCATTAAATTACGTTACATGAATGAACCAGTCTTGAAACAACTCGGATTGTCATTCTCTCATCACCGCGAGTAGTGTTTGTAAGCCTTTCACTAAAACGGCGTGGCGCTTGTGCCTTATCCTACCTACTTAATTGACCTCGACCCGTATTTCCTTTCTGTTTGGCCTAACTAAAAAAACAAAAAAAACAAAAAGAAAACCATATACGGACATTTAGGTTGTTGCAACACTGCAACACGGCTAAATGCGCGAGCATGTAGCGCGCAGGTTCCGACTTATGAAAGGATGGAAATCCCAACCTCGCAACGCTCCCCATGGAAAATGATCGGATCATTTTATACATGAAGTCTTACAGAAAAGCGTTTCCTGTATAATTATATACATGAAGTCATATAGTAAAGCATTTCCAGTATATTAATTCACAAAAAGTGGCACAGGAAAATCATTTCCTGTATAATTCTTTGCCAAAACACATACTGGAAGTCAAACGCAAGGGCGTTTTCCTTATACATATATACGCGAAGTGTTACACAGAGGCTTTTATGTACATTTTATGGAGATCATTCGTTATAGAAACATAATATTTAATGGTAAATGGGGGGATAGTAGCGTACAGTCTGCTATCCCCCCCCTCCCCGCCTCCGTTCTCCGCATTTGTTCTTCTGTGGGGAGGGGCTGTTGTGCCACGGCCCCCCGCTCGAGGAATGACTCTGGTGTTTGTTCACCCGTCCGGCCGGTTATGTTTACACCTTGCAGGGGACGCCACCGGTGTCGCGTATCGCCGCCGCGAGTCGGTAAGATACGATCGCCTTTGCGAGCGGTGATGTAAGCTTCGGCCTCACTTTCTGCCATAGGGGGCAGGGAGAGAGAGAGGCTGCCACTAATTTTGTTGGCAAGTCTGCATCAACAAACACTTATTTTCCTCCGGCACCGTGTTCAGTTATGCTCCGGCTTGGAGTCCAGCTACGCCCCGCGTTAAAATGCCATAATATACAACCGTATTCAACCTTCCGTTCATGCCACGCCCTCCATCGGTTGGGCCAAAAGCTGCCGTAACATTGCTCCGTCCTAGCGGTTCCTAGAACGACGAGTCGACTTATTTGGTCAGGCAAGTTCTTAAATTAAAGTGCTAATTAGAGAAGGTAGCACGATGAGCTTCTAGTCAGCCAAACATAGACCCAAGGAATGCTCAGACGCGTCGTAAAGTTCAGTTTTTATTCGCAATATCAGCCACTTCAGCGATGGAAACAAGTTCCCGTTTTATTTTTAGAGTGCTTAATGGTGTCTGGGCATTAATATGACCAAATGCGCATACCTTGCCATGCGTCGCTCGTGTACCGCTAGTCGTTTAGACAGAAACGCCCTAGCGGTAATTGATGCGACCGCGACCTGGTTACACATTTTCTTAAACAAAATAATGCAACATGTCTTCGCACATTAGTATTTACCGGTCATCAAAGGCCCATCGCGTAAGAATTTAAGAAAGTCGACAATGATTTTTTTTTAATTGCAACACTAAAATCGAAAAATTTCGGCTTGACGATTTTAAAGAAAATTTCGGGCGCATTGAAGAAAACACATTCAACAGTAGGACGCTAACTAATTTGTTCGAAGTTCACAAAGCATGAAACACTTGACACGAAACGTTTTCGTTTGAGAATAAAAATTCTATGTGACTTAAAAATACGCCGAAAAATGGCTCATTATCTAAACTTTGCTCCAGAAGCCTAGTTTGGCATTTTGTTTCGTTTGAAATATATCCTCACATAAGTTAACTCTCACTTATTCTGGCAAAAGAGTATGTGTGCATTAAACGTAAAGATTTTGCCGGAGTAGAAATCTTTATTTTTTATTCCTCTGTCCTTTAAAGTTGCGTCATCCCGCCGTTGGGAAAATCGTTTTTTCAACCTTCTCTCGAATGCAATTTTTCACACAAATACAATGAAGTATTTTGCAAAAGTAAGGTATCTTCCGTTGTGTGGACAAGTTTCGCTGCCTCTCATAAAAATTTATTTGAAAACAAAAAAATAGGCATGACTCCACCTTGACCGTCGTGATCGGAACACACCCTTAAAACATATCTTGGAGAAATAAAACACTTCTGCACATGAGCTTGATAAACTCCCTCTCTAAAATCTCCGTCTCTAATATCTAAAAGAAATCTCTAAAATGTTCTCAATGGCATAACAAAATAGTCTGCTCCTATCATAACTGTGTAGTTGCTCTTGTTCCGGGTGTACTGAATGCTTGTGAAAGTGTCCTTGTATACAAACTGGAAGCACGCTTCTACTAAGAGAAGAAAAGGGTGCCCGGTTGGCATGCGAGTTTCATTTTCAAAGGCTGAAAGGCAACCAATATTATTTTTGCGTCATCTAAGCAGGGAAGAGTCGCGAACCATATTTGCTGGCTAGACAAGCTTGCACTTCATCATTTTGTCAACGCGAGTTCACACGTAATAATATGCTTAAAGTTGCAGTTAACAACACGACTTATTCTGCCTTACACAGACGCTTTAGGAACTGCATGAGCGCACTTTTAGCAACTGCCACACACGTGACAGTTCTTCCTTTGCCCGTTTCAAATAAAACAGTAGTGCACACTGAAGGCCAGAATCTTCGAAAGGTTGAATCGTAGCACCCGGGCCACAAACCTCTTCAAGAGTGGGATTTTATCTCAAATTAGGCAAGAAAAAAGGATGGGTCCTCAAAAAATACATTAAAAAATATGTGTTCATGAGAATGTGTGACTAGAAGAAAACTGCGAAGTAGAACTACAGAATGTCTTTTTTTATTATTTTTTTTTGTTCTAGAGTTTTAAGCTTTGAAATGGCGAAAGTAGGTCTTTCGATTTTTACAGATATGACGCGTGACACAATGTGGAGTCTCGCAAAATTTAGAAGTTTTTTTTAACAACAATGATAAATTTTACTTTTTTATTACTTGATAAAGAAGGATTGAGTTGTCCAAGAGTGTTTTTTATTTTACTTATTAAGAGGGAAATTCCTGGGTTGTGTATCTTTTACAATAATGGGAAAGTATGAATCGAGCTAGCTTTCGATGTACAATTATTAAGAAACAAGAAACTTACGAAATAAAAGCTTGTGTCTAAGCCTAATTAGTATTAAAATATTGATAATTTAGGTTCAGTTTTTATATAAGAAACAACACTGTAAAAACGAAAAGAAAATTTGAAACTACAATTTTCAAGTTGAGTATTAGGAAATTTGTATTTTTGTTCATTTTCAACATGAAATGGTTTTTAGAGGCCTTCTAAAAAATATTTTTTTTTTACATTTTTAGTTTAACATATTATGCAGTTCGTTTGAAAAGATGACATATGTGCACCTCCATTCTAGGACGCCTATCTCTGTCATTTCGTTTGTCACTCAGATAATAGTTATTTTTATCACATGCTGATAGTTTTTTTATAAGTTCCCAAATCAACAGAGTTCTGCAAACCATATACATTGCTGTAATTTATAGTATATTATGGTTGGTGGCTCTTCCGCATATTCATTTTGCTTAATGATTAAGCTACTGAGCTCGAAACTGTCCTAAATAAAGTTCAGCGTTGTCAAATGAGTTAAACAAACATATATGCGAGGTTTTAACAGTTTTCCGCTAGTTAATATGACACTTGTTGGGTAAACATTTCAAAGCGCCGGCCTGCCGAGCACGTAAATAAGCGTTCATGATTCTTCTTTGTTCCTGCAAACAACTTCCTTAACACGATACCTAAGCTATTCCTGTTGATACCTCCCGATATCTGTCTTTACTATTGGCACTTCTATGTTCGTAAAAGTTAACGTACGTTCCAAAGCTCGTAAATAATGTGGGCTGAAACTATCAGTTTTGATAGCATCTCGCCACTTCGGCGGTTGCTTTCGCTTTCCTGCAGTGTGCCTGTTGGCTGTTTTTCTTCATCGGAACGTGGGGACGAAAGGACAATCTACGGCCGAGCGGGACATAGACATGCCGTCACCGTTTTCAACAGTCGCATCCCCTTTTTAGATAGATGTCGTGATTGTTTATTTAGTGGCTATTAACATTAGAAACTACCGTCATATGACGACCCATGCACGTGAAATGAATGAAGAAGCTATTAACAATCTGTGATGACCAGGATACTGAACCGAATCTAAAGCGCATGTGCAGCTGCCTTCGAAAGCGTTAGCCTTTCCCTTTCGTTCTGTTTCGCTGGCAGGTTCTATGCTGTCTACATATCTGGCATCCTATCTCAGTTTTCTAAACACAGTTAACTAAAATTGAGAGCGGATTCAACCACTTTTTGCTTGGCGGCAGTATAAAACGTGAGTGACCAATAATTTTGTCTTTGATATATTAGAAGACTGCCTGTGTCAACTAAGGAGTGCTTTTGCTGACCTCTAAGGTGAGTCAAAAAAGACATGGCAAGAATATAGATTCGTTGTCAATGAAGGAAGACGCATATATCAAAATAGCCTTAAAAAAATCTAGCGAACTGCCAAAAAAGAAATAAATAAGAAATAACGCATTAAGCAATAAGCTCAGAACGTGAGTAACAAGGTACTTCAATTATTTTATCCGACACGCTCACAGGCTTGCCATAAGTTCAGAAACGTCAAATCTCAAGGCTCGCACCATCATATGGTATTTTGAATTTGCGGAAAATTGGAGCGCTGTTCTTTTGAGAGCCGTACAATACTTTATTGGAAGAACCAAATCGTGTCTATCTTCACCTCCGCTGCAACAGCGGAGAGTAAAATCTTCAGCTTCGAAGTTGTCAGCAACGATATCGTGCACAAAAGAGCACAAGCAGTGCTCGCTCTGCGCACAGTTGAATAGCTAATGAAGGAAAACATTTCGATAATTACAAAGCTTGTCCACATTTTCGACCGGAGGCTAATCATTTTAAAAATGGGTTTTAACTCTACGAGATGGCGTACAGAAGAAATGTAACAAAATTGATTTTTTTAAAGCTTCTGGTCATGGCAAACATGTATGTAATGGCCTGGGAAAAGTGCTCGAGCCCAAAGCATCTCTGTAAGACCTCAGTTCGTCAGAAGTGAAATCATTCCAAGTGCTGATACGTTTTCTCGTGAAGTGACCTCGAAAGTCTCTGGAATTGTACTCCTCAAAAGTAAAGCAATATTTCTTGCACATTACCGTGTGACACAGTGAAAAAGACTATATTTTTTTTTATTGTGAAAATCTTTCAATCTTAGCACTTGTGATTGAAAGCTCCAGCACCAAGGCGTCGTCAGTGGTCAGGCCGACGAGCCCAGATCCTACTGGGTAGAAACTGAGAGAGAGTCCGTACGCCGTGACCGCACTCACTTAGTACCGCTTCCGGAACAGTATTCGCCTGTTATGGATGACAGTGGAGACACATCTACAAGCACAAAAGTCCCTACGTCGTGTTACGACCCAACACACGAGCACACTAGAGTGGGAGGTGCATAATTCCTCCGAAACATTTTCAGCCATCGTGAAGAGAGCTTTGGAGCAATTCTTGTGTCCAGAGGTGTTAACTCGCGGAACTCAAGAAAGACTTGTAGAACTGTATACAGTCCAGCTATGTTCCCTCTACTCTAAGAAAGGGGATGTTGGATTTAGCATGTCGGAGTTCACGCGCGTAAGAAAAAGAAGTCAAGGTTGTTCACGCGCGGTGAGACTCTCGCGGGCTTGTGCATGGCTTGGCATGGCGGACTGGTTGGTGTTCTTTTTGTTCATACGTTGCTGACCTTAGTGTAAGATAAACCCTTTTGACCTGCTAGTCCACAGCGACTATGTCTCTTTCATTCTGTGCCCCGCAGAATAAAACAGGGCCGCATGGAAGAAGCTGAATTTTGCACCCGTTCAACTAGGTTTCTGAAAATAATATATATCGTCCCTTTATCGCCTAGCCTAGAGGTTTGTGAAAAATAAGTTTTATGCTTGTTAAACAAAAAAGTCGTTTGCAATAAATTTACTTAAATAAAAGTTTTTTTAAACTATAGCATATTAGTCATACCTAATTTTTCCTGAATGGTACATAATGTATATTATAAATATTGTGGTCCCGTCGCAAAAATTGATACTAAGTATTCCACGTAACCTGAAGCAAGGTTTAAAGCTATGCTGGTGGATTTTAAGACGACGAAACAAACGAATAAGTTTGTTCGCTGATTGGAGCGAGTGAAACTTTTTTTTTTAATTTTGCCCAATTTAAAAATAATTTGATAATATATCTTAACTTTTAAAATACTTGATTCACAGCAAAAGTTCACGTGACAACCTTCTATAGCGTCTTCAGAAACATCCAATTCAGTGGGTATTTATTAAGAAACCTTAAATCCTTTTTTGATAGGCTTCGAAAAATATTAGCGAATTATCAAAAAAGTGTGAGTTTTCGCATGTGCACCTTGTATTGCAGAACTCTATGCCATGACTTGAATGAACTATGCTTGCAAGCTGAATAAAGCACTGTTGACTAGGCGCTGTTGAAGAATTAGCGTTTTTTGTGTATTTTTAATAAATCGGACAGACTTTAAAGCACGGAAAAGCGAACCATTTTATAGGTTTCTTAATAAAATCACTGAATTTGCTTTTTTGAGGACGCTCTACAACTTTGTCATTGAAGTGTTTGTTCTAAATTGAATATTTCAAAAGTTCAAGAATTAATCCTAATTCACTTGTTAATTGGACAAAAATATATAGCCTGAGTTGCCCAAAGTACGAACAAACGTACTGATTCCATTTCGTCTTCCTAAAATGCGCCTTCATATTTTTAAACACTGGCTCAATTTACGTGGAATACCCTGTATATTATAACCACGTAAATATTTGGTAATTACAGAAATCTTTATTATTTAAAGGGCAACTTCGGTCCATACTTTCGATTCTAGGATTATGACTTCTTTTAGCGCAGCCAGCGTCCCTGAATTACAAGGTGTATTTTTTTTGTTTCGTTGTTGTGAGTAGTTTTAAAGATATCAACGCCCCAAAGTTTTGTTTGGGGCGCGGCTGACAAAACCGAAAGTAGCCGCTCGAGGCCCCGGCAACACTGGAAATCAGCCGCTATGTCGACGTGACGTCAGGATCGTTCTCGTTCAACGAGTACACAGGCCAAGCGGCGTTTACCTCTGTTGCGCTAGCCGTCTAAATATAGCTCTTAAGCTGATATTGTTTTCATTCTGTATACGTGGTAGTTATCCAGCATATGTAGCAAGAGTTAGTGCGTATACCCAAAAGCTAGTGACTGGAAAACCCATGAACTCGTTCGGTGCCGTACGCGGCGGCCACCGCCGTACGTGCGCTATTCCGTACTTGTCGCTTTTATACTCAAAGTCTAGCGTCTGGAAAACGAGTGAACTCGTTTGGTGCCGTACTCGGCAAATGTCGCCATGCGTGCGTTCTTCCGTACTCGTCGCTAGGACTAAGTTGTCATCGGGGCTCCGTGGATGGAGCGGCGTTGCTTTACGCCGCGCTGCCAGTGACGTACAGTACTGGGGGCCCTCTTGCTTTTGCGCTGCCGTTGAGTCCCAGACACGAAGCTTTGAGGCTCTCCGGTGCGGTCCGCGGAACCCGAACACACGTGTGCGAAACCTTAGATGTTTTTTTTTTGTTCTTCGTTTTCAGGCGCATAAAAGCCAAATTTGTAATCTACGACACTAATTTACCCCATAAGATCGTCTAGGTGGTACATCTAATTTGTAAAAATCAAGAAAAATAAGAAAAAGACTTGCCGCACTCAAAAAAATAAAGAAGGAAAGTACTATAGGCAGACATTATCTTCTCAAAGCTTGCAAAAGTGTTGTTGTAGTAGTGGTGTAGTGGCATCCTGTAATTTTTTTATTAAGTTGATTTAAACATAACGAGTTTTCGTTTCCGTAAACATATTTTATCCTTGTAGCGTGAATGTTTCCTTGTCGCTGGTTCGGTTGCTGCAAAAGCACGGGTAACGTGCGCGTTGTTTTGTTCTGTTAGTTCCTTCCTAGTTAGCTCAAACCTCTCGCGGTTCGCGAGCGGGGGTGTACGTGATTCATGTTTTGTGTTTCTTACTTTTCCCAACCTCAAAGTCACCCGCACTGCGCCCAAAGTCTTAAGGTCCAATTGTGTGTATTGGTAACGTTTTCTCGCCTGCAAGGTCACCCTTAACCAGGGACAGAAGTTGTTGACGTAGGGGCCTCCTGTTTTAGCTATGTCTTGCTTTTTCTAACTTCCAACATGTCGGCCATGCAGTGTCAAATGTGCCGTGTCTGCGTGGTACTTCACTTTTGTGTGAACTACTTTGTGTGCTTTTGGCTTTGTGCTGTTTCGACTCCGACCCCGTGCGCGAACAAGCGTCCGCGAGTGCCTCGGCCGTGAGCGCCCGATGCGCCGTTAATAAGAAGCCGACTGGGCCCCAGCTTCAGAACCGCTCTTCGGGAGGAAAGCTGCCGCCGCGTACTCCAGGGAACCCGAGCCTGCTGCATCGCATCTCCGAGACCGAACACCCTCTGCCGCGGAAGGACCGCCGCTTCGAAGGCCGCTCACGTGTGCCGTCTCTGTGGATGCGACTGCCGCCGTGCTCCCCGGTCAACTGTATGTTGCTTCAATTTTAAACTTCTCTTTAGACCGTCGCTAATTGGACTCTTACTTTCTTCTTGATCCTTGTACACGCGTACTTAACTGGATGTGTAAGTATTTCTCTGTGCTTAACTCGACACGTTTTTTGCGGGCAGCATCAACTGTCTCGTAAAACGTACGTGCTGCTCCTTTAAATTATTTTTATATGTTCATTGCGAGCCCATAAAAACTGTTTTGTTGTTGTTAACTTATAACACGCCTCCGTCTCATCCTCTGCGTTTTCTTACCGGCTATGCCGGGCATCAAACGACCACCCCTTTAATGGCGGTTCAACCAGACTCGGAATTCGGGTTACCAACCGTACCACATTTTGCGGGACTGTCCCGACTTTTCATTAAGCGTCCCGAGTCCCGAATAGACCCTGCCGGGACAGCTATGTGTCCCGGATTTGGTCCAGACCATCCATTTTAAAATTTTCTATGTGAAACAACGCACGCCCAACAATGCGTGTCACGCTGCGAAGCACGAATCGCTCGAAGCAATGCTGCGGCGGCTAGCGTTGGCTGCGAGAGGCTTCAGCCACTTTAGCATGCACGCCACGGCAAGCCGGAAATCGGGTTGACACTGGTACCGGTCAGCACCTGTAATCATCATCATCGTTTGTATATAAACCCCTTTGTCTCCCCTTTCCTACACCTCGCGCTTCGTCGTCGCCCGGCTCGTGACAGTGATAGAGGAAAATGGAGAACGTTAGAAAGGTGAGAAGAACACTCTCTTTCCTTCTTTCCCTCAAAGAAGCGCACTTTTGCACTGCTCGACCGAGCAACGGGTGCGCCCGTCTGGACCGGAGGAAAAAAAAGAGAACGGTAGGGACGTCACCGCCCAATGTTGCTTTAGCGATCGGCAACCCGCGTGCCGCCCTCTAAGGAGCAGCGGCTCGCGGTGGGTCGCATTTTTATTTTCGTCATCAGTTGATATTGCGGCGTCCCCCTGACGTAATATTTTGGCTGGGGTCGTATTTGGTGTCACTACAGCGATACCATTAATTTATTTCATTTTGAGTTTTGGCCGGAGTTGCCCTTTAAGAATGGAGGTAAACATATGCCTTTTTTTCGAACGCACAACCTAATATGATTAAACCATATATGACATAGAAATTCTTTTTGCATACATAAGAGCATATCGAATGCTCCTCACAAATAAAAATATAATTAAAAATATGTATTTGTTTAAAAAGACTGAGTATTGTACTTTTTAGCGTTTTTTTACGGTTGCGTTTTGTTTCTTTCTTATTAACTGTACCTAAATAAACACTATTATCATTTTAAGTCGGACAATATACCAGCTTTCCTTTCATAGGTTCTTGCTTCTTAAAAATTGCACATGAATAGGTAGCTCTATTCAAACTTGACCTAATAATGTCAAATGTCCGAGATTCAAGAATTTTTATTTTATAAACAATAAAAAACACGCATTTCTAGCGAACTTTAACTGTTCTATAAAAAAGCCTCAACTCAGTAAAATATTATATGATTGTAGTGCAAAAAATATTCTAATTTTTTCGACACTACAAATGGTTTCGCTCGTGAAAACTGCGAAAATGGCAAAACTCCCTTCTGCACTTTCGTAGCCCAAAACTCAAAAAGAAAAACGCTGTCCGTAGTTCTAATTGGTACTTTTGTTTTAGGGTCGTTTTAGATAAGAACAACCAAATGGTGGCTGGTCGACATTTTTAAATGAACTGGTGTTTTTATATACTATTGCCTAGGTTCTGGTACAAACGAACCAATGCTTAGTTTTGACCCAAAAAAAATTTGGTACAAACAAAATCGTAAGGCATAAAGAGGTGGCAGTTGCATCAAAGCGCACTGATGGGATGCACTTTTTGAAGGAATTAACTAAAACAATATAATATGAGAATTCGGATACTATTTATAAACAAACTATGTTTACAGCTTGCTTGAAATATATAGAGATTATGTTTATTTCTAGTATATTTAGTTTGCTAAAATTTTCCAAACATGCCTGCTAGAACGTTAAATAGTTACATTTGAAGCGTCTGTATCTCATGAATCACTTTTATCATTATCATATACTTTCCAGATAGTATTTTACTTATATATATGGTCAATAGTCAAGATACATTTAGGCAAACATGGGTAAAGAAATCAAACAACGAAAAATTCCGATGCCAATAAAAAAAAACGCCACTTCGATTTTTTTTTTTAAATTTGGCTAACCTCTCATACTCTATTTTGGCATTAATTTTTATTAAATACATGTTGCATTTTTTTATTGTGAAAGAAGACACTAAGCCCCAAAACTAGAATATATTTTTCAAAACCTACACTTAGCAGTGCCCTATACGAGAAGATACTCTGAGTTCCAGTTTTATGTAACTAACAGACATATTTTATACATTTTATTCAGATAAGGCCATTGATAACTATAGCAATCGTTCACAAGGTAAAAGTTAGGAGAAACTATTGAGTACAAAAAGCTATCATATTACGAACTAGTGATCCGAGAAAAGACCCAGCAGCCATCGGGCATTGGGAACTTTGTTTACTTTTTTTCCTACGACACTATATGCTCATCTCTGTAGAGCTCTATCTCCATCTCTCTCTCTCTCTCTCTACATATATATATATATATCTTACCTATATCTAAAATAAAAACATATTCAAGCATTCCTTTTTTGCGTGATAGGGTTCTGTGTCTAGCACCAATTATTTCTTCGCGAAGATTAGGATTATGGCGCAATAGTTGAAGGAAGTTGCAGACGACACTCGTCGCTAGTTCTGGAAACACGGATGGTAAAATCTTTTTTCGCATTTCCCCGCCCGCTGTCAAGGATGAGGGGGTTCGCTTCAACCAGCAAAATATGGTCGCCGATGCCTGTTTTCTGAGCATTCTTGTTTGTCGCCATCGCATTCGCTGGCGTCACGGGCGATAATATCAGGCACAAAGAGGCACACCGACAGACAGCAGAACCCCAATATACTCGAACCCCGCCTAGATACAATAGAGCGTAAAGCACTGTCGCCTTGTTATCCTAGGACATGCTAACATATCCACAGTGTTTACGCTCTAGGTAAGGAAAAACATGGCGTATGGTATGAGCCGAATCCTTACACGAGGTGCAAGGTGACCCCTGAGAACCTGCCTGCTGCCCTAGAGTACTTCACGAAAGACGAGCTACAACGTTCGCTCCAAGGTACCAACCATAAGGACGTGATCTCTGTCGAGCTCGACGGGGAGAAAACTTTCGTGCCAAAGCGCTTCCTACGCGCTCAATCCGAGAGGCCTTTCGTGGATACAAAGACAAGCATCCTGATTCTGGCGTTTGGCTAACGAAATATTATTCCTTGCGCCCTAGATTGGTCAAATGTATTCCTCACCAGGAAGTGTGCGTTTGTGTGCGCTGCGTGAATTATTACCTTTGCATTGCCACTGTAGAGAGCCTTACAGGCTCAACATTCAACACTGGTGAAATGAGCTCAGCATTTCTGCGCGACCCATTAACAAGTCTATCTTTAAGGAGACTTTGATCAATGCCCAAAAGGCCCGTCTCTTACACTAGAGTAACTTCACATCCTAGAGGATGAAGAGATTGTGCTTAGAAAATAGAGTCCGGCGACCTTGTGAAAAAAAAACAAAAAACATTGGATTCTAAGAGTTTTCTAAAAGTCGTTCAAGTAATGGCTGAAAGTTGGATATTTCACAACCATATCCGACATATGCAAGATAAAGCGGTCTACGATGAAACGCAGTGCATGCAACGCGAGAGCATTGTCTTTTATTTTGACTTTGCTGAAAACTGAACCATCGCCCCAGCAGCGCCTAGAACATCTACGAAAGCTACAGTTGCACCCAAGCGCTTGAAGTACGGCAGCATTTCGAACAAATGCTTTAGCATCTTTTTCCTCGCCATTTGTTAACTCAGGTTATTCTATGTTTTTCTTGCTAAGCGAAGGGGGATGTATGTGCCGATATCTTTATGGATGTCAATCTTATCATGCAGCTTATGCTATGTTATCTATAGCACTCTGTCATGCCGTCGGTACCGCCCTCCTGTTTCCGGCTATATAAACGATGCCAGTTAAACCTTGGCTGTTGTTGCGTTCACGAAGCCAGCAGGGTCGGACTGACTTTCTTATCAGCCGAAAGCCGGCTGACACAGTGACCTCACCGTGTTATTATTGCTTCTAGTGAACAGTGGTGTATGTGCATGCGCGTGTACGCGGGACGCGTTAGCCACTGGGAATGTGTCGGGGACACTGAAAAACAGCTCACGGGGAGGGAGGTTGTCATCTTGGGAGTTTAAAGTGTGACGATGTATCAGTACACCGGAAAAAATACGATGTTGTCCCAGGCAAGACAATAGCAGAGCATCGACAAAGAAATCGATAACCGCGAGAAGCATGTGGAGAACTTTTAACAAACTATGGCACAAGGGGAGTCGCAGGAAAAAGGAAGACCTTCAACGACGAGGCTGGCAAGCAAGTCCGTGGCAAAACGGCTCGAATAGACCAGAGAGGTGATACAGGACCAGTATTGTAGGCGTTACCCAAATAAAAATAAAAAAGTGCGTTACTGCTCGCTTGCAAAAGAAAGGAAAGAGTTACAGTTTCTTATAAATAGTAATGCACGTTACTTTTTATCAGTAACCGTAACTCATTCCTTTATTTTTTTACAATCCCTACAACGCCGAATTAGAGCGCAGCTCTTGAGGAGGAGGAGGGGAAGGTACGAAAAGGAGGCAATGCCCCTCCTCCTCTCCTGATCGAGGGGAAAATTTTTTGCTAAATTTGACAAAGGTTTTGGCGATAAATTTAGCGATTTGGCAATTTAGTGGGGAACATTTTCCACTAAATTTAGAGGGGAAAATGTTTTGGAAAATTTGCCGGAGAAGTTTTTCCGCTAAATATACTGGTAAAAATGTATTTTTTCGGTAAATTTAGCCGGAAAGGTTTTCGCTAAATTTAGTGCAGAATTTTTTCCGCTAAACTTAGTGAGGAAATTTTCCCGATAAATATAGTGGGGAAAATTTTCCGCTAAATATAAAGAGAAAAATTGTCCGCTCAATTTAGTAGGGAAATTTTTCAGATAAAAATAGCCGGGACACTTTTCCACTCAATTTAATGGGGAAATTTTTCCGCTGAATTTAGCGGAGAAAGTTTTTCGCTAAATTTAGTGGCGAAATATTTCTGCTAAATTTAGTGGAGAAAATGTTCCGCTAAATATACCGGGAAAAGTTTTTGGGAAATGTTCCTCTAAATTTAGCGAGATTTCTTTCCGATATATTTAGCAGAGAAATTTTCCCGCTAAATTTAGCGGGGGAAATTTCGCTAAGCTTAACCGGAATTTTTAAAGCTAAATTTATCGAGGAAATTTTTCCGCTAAATTTATCGCGAAAAATTTTCCGACCAATTGGTAGCAAAACACATTTCCGCTAAATTTAGCGGAAATTTTTTTCCTGCTAAATTTAGAGGAAAAATTTACTCATAATGCACTGCGCGGTTATGCCGACGGCGACGGCGACTTCGACGGCGACGGCGACGCCGACGCCGCTCAAGCTGGAAACGGGCACATGAGATCTGCACTCAAAAAGTAGTGCACATTATTTTACTTTACCTTTTATGTGGAAATTGAGGGAAACAGTTTTTTTTTCTTTTGGCGACAGCATTTTTTACACTAAAACAAGGGCTTTTTTTTTCTGAAGTGGAACGTTTTGTGTGTGAAAATTACAGTCATATTTTGAAGGCGTGTGGATTGAGCGCAATATTTATTGACTCGGCATCTTTATCTCGTTTAAACTTAAGTCCACATGCCACCTACATTACAAGCTAACTGAACCAAAGGAACAGCCTCAAAAGCGCAACCCCCTGAAACGTTTTTTATGATTGTTTCAGCAATGATAGAACACGTACCGAGGCCTGCCGAACACCCTGATGGTGCCCTTTTGGCGATGTCTGACTGATCCCATCAGCTGGTCGCGTGGGCTGCGTCTGGATTTCATGGTAAGATTGTAGTACAGAACCACAAAAACAGTTTAACTTTACAATTTCGGATTTCAGGAATGAGCAAGCGAGTAGCATATATATGTACCGGTTACATGAAGTACGTAATGTACGTTACCCATTACTGCTTTGGAAAAGTAACGAGTAACAAAAATATGTTACCCGATATTTAAAATATGTAACATAACCCAGGTAGCACCGAGTTCTGGGCCAAAACTTGGCTTTTGTCTTGGGAGTTTAGGGCATTGAAAAGCCCGAAGAAGCCAAAGTAGAGCCAAACCTGAACTCCCTTGGCAACAGTCGGGGTATTTTGGCCCTAATTCGCCTAACAAATGCCAAACTTAGGCTTCACTGCCTGGTAGTTCGATTGTCATCTGGCATCTTCGGGCCCAAATGGCCTAACAAATGCCAGAGTTAGGCGTACTGCCCGGTAGTTCGATAGATATTTGGCATTTTTGGGGCAAAATCGCCAAACTAATGCCAAAGTTAGGCGTTACTTTTTGATATTTCCCGGCTGTCATCTGGCACCTTAGGGCCAAAATCGCCACAGATGTGCCAGAGTTAGGCTTACTACATTGTAGTTCGGTTGACATATGGCATCTTTGGGCCCAAGTCGCCAAACAAGTGCCAAAGTTAGGCTTCGCTTCCCGATAGTTCGGCTGTCATCTGGCAGCTACGGGTCAAAGTTGCCAAACAAGTGCCAAAGTTAGGCTTCGCTTCCCTGATAGTTCGGCTGTCATCTGGCAGCTACGCGTCCGAGTCGCCAAACAAGTTCAAAGTTAGGCTGCGCTTCCTATAGTTCGGCTGATCATCTCGCAGCTACGGGCCAAAGTCGCCAAACAAGTGCCAAAGTAGGCTTCGCTTGCCGATAGTTCGGCTGTCATCTGGCAGCTACGCGTCCAAGTCGCCAAACAAGTTCAAAAGTTAGGCTTCGCTTCCCGATAGTTCGACTGTCATCTGGCAGCTACGGGCCAAAGTTGCCAAACAAGGGCGCCAAAGTTAGGCTTCGCTTCCCGATAGTTCGGCTGTCATCTGGCAGCTACGCGTCCAAGTCGCCAAACAAGTTCAAAAGTTAGGCTGCGCTTCCTATAGTTCGGCTGTCATCTGCAGCTACGGGCCAAGTTGCCAAACAAGTGCCAGGGTTAGGCTTCGCTTCGATAGTTCGGCTGTCATCTGGCAGCTACGCGTCCAGAGTCGCCAAACAAGTTCAAAAGTTAGGCTTCGCTTCCCGATAGTTCGGCTGTCATCTGGCAGCTACGGGCCAAAGTCGCCAAACAAGTGCCAAAGTTAGGCTTCGCTTCCCGATAGTTCGGCTGTCATCTGGCAGCTACGCGTCCAAGTCGCCAAAACAAGTTCAAAAGTTAGGCTGCGCTTCCCTGATAGTTCGGGCTGTCATCTGGCAGCTACGGGCCAAAGTTGCCAAGCAAGTGCCGGAACTTCGGCATACTACCTAGGAGTTCGACTGATGAGGTATTTGATGTACGCGGGTGGTCTTCATTTAAAAATTAAATAGAAATCAAATTTTATATGGATGGCCACATCATCTTATTTTGCTGACCCGACTTTTTGCGATGTGATCTAGTCGCGGAGAGGCTGAGCCAATCAACGGCGTTCGGAGCGAGAGTTTTTGAGAAGCTACTTGCCAACGAAGACGTTGGACTCGCTCATCGCGCACGCCAGAGTGACCATCTATTCCTTTCTCTTTCTTTTTTGCGATGCGATTTAGTCGCACACGCGCGACTGCTTACATCTCTGGTGTGAATGCGCCTTTACAGAAAGTGCTGCCATCGAGCTCGCGCTGCGCGAGACTGATGTGCGCACGTCTCCTCAACAGATATCATTATTTGGTGGCGCATTGCAAAAGTGAGCGTGGCTATGTGCATGTCTTGTATTGTGATTGAGCACTGTCAAAATCCTAGCGATAACAAAGAGCGGAAACGACCGGGGCTCCGTGGCGCCGCTCCCGCATCACACTTGGGGATTTAAAATGAAATCTTGGAAGTTGTATTATTATAGCGTGCTGGTACTTTTTAAACATTTAGAAAGTGGAAACACATAAGGGACGATACAGACAGGACAATCTTTCAACTTCAACAACATTTATTTTCGGCTTCAAGCTCAAAGCCCGCCCGCTCCGTTGGAGTACGGGAAAGTGAATTCTCGGGGGAAGGAGAGGAGACAGAGGAAGTGTACGCGATCCCCCTGTCCTGCGGGGCCCGGTACATCGGGCAAACGGGGCGATGCCTCAACGACTGACTCCGAGAACATCAAATGGACGCCGAAAGAGCTGCTTCTCACCACCCGATCGTCATTCACTGGAGAAAATGTCCCGGCTGCGCTCCTGATTTCACCGGCACAAAAGCCATGGAAGGCCACTGCGAGCGAGTCGCGAGAGAAATAATTGAGGCCAATCAGATGGCGAAAACTCGTAAAACATAAGCACCCCTTCCATTTTGTTCTCATGAAAGTCGAGATTATCTTTCTGAGGCCCACAATGGAAGCCGAACGCTGACAGACTAGGCAAGGCGACAAGTGTCACCGGCTAGAAGCGGCCTTTCCTTTCAATCCGTTCCATTTCATTCCAGAGAAGGGCTGGGATTCCCCCGTCTCTTATTTCCCTACTGTTGAGCAGATCGGGATACACTCTCTCCCCTGTAGCTTTGACTGTACAGCAGAGTTTTTGTTTTTTCGTTTTTTTTTATATGTTGTTTTAGTTTTTTTTGTTTACTCTAAAGCGTCGAAAATGCAGAGGGAGCTTAGCTGCGTTGTTGATGCCTCTTCGACCTCGCTCTTTGCAAATCCCTCCCCACCTGCTTTTGTGTCTTCGTGTGGCTGTCAGCGAGCGCGATACCCGCTTGAAGCAGATGAAAAGGTTGGAGCGAAACGCGTGACCTCCCTACGTAGGACGCGTAGGACAAAAACGTTTGGACGAAAATTTGTCACGTGACTCTCTCTGTCACGCTGATGGGATATCTTAGGCTGTTGTTTTCGCCGTTTGCCAAGTTATACAAATAGGCGGGCCACGTAGGTCCGGTTTTCGAAATGCGCTCTTCAGTGTTCTGTTACTTTAGTGCGTTGCAGACTCGGCCGTGTTTTTTCGTCGTAAACGGCAGGAATACGTCCATGCCAATTTTTTTGTAAGAGGCATTTTTTTTTCACCGGAGTTCGTGGAACTTTCGTGATGTGTTTGTTGGACACGCTACGACAAAAACTGCTCTTCGCCGACGACGAGACGTCGGTTGAATGTGCGCAACCTTCTTTCTCGAGTGTGTTTGTGGGGTGCCTGAGTTGGATTATGCATCTATCAAGGGCTACATAATAACGCTCTTTTATGAGCAAGTACGCTACAAGCATGCTTCTGATAGTAGTCCTGCTTTCCTCTCAATCTCCGCGGTTTTTATGTGATGAGTTTTGCTTGGCATGAGGACAGTGTTAATTCTGTTTTATAATTTGCTTTTCGTTTTATAGATAAGTGTGACCTTTGTAAATATGTCGAGAATACACTGTGTATACGATAGTGGTTTAATAAACCTCTGTAAGCGATCTAAATAATTCTGTATGTCCGTGTTTGCGATTGGATATGCAACAAATGATATGCAACATAAACATACTTGCACGACGTTCGGCCAATATGGAGCAGACGCATCGTAGAGTATTCGGACAAATATTGCGCGAACGCTAGGCCGGGGCAAAACGGCTGCACGGCAAGGCTTGCCGGATACCAAACGGTGGTGCAAAAGTGGACGTTTGAGTGATATTGGAACCGAGTTTCGGCCGGTACTGTCACGGTAGTGCAACATATTGCCGTGCTGCTTGGGAACGGAGTAATGACATCTGACCATCATGTTTCCAACGCTTATTTAATTTAATTCTCTCCTGGGGCGCGTGAAAGAGCACTTCTGTTACACACCCGAAACATTCCAAACTTGGGCAGGCCCCTTGGATTTCTTTTCCACTTTTGGCACTTATTTGGCACTTCAGTGGGTAGCTAGAGAAGGGCCACACTTTGGAATGCCCTGAATCGCCAAATTAAGATTTACTGCGGCAGTTAGTGGCTCAAGTATGGCACTACTTTGGCACTTCTGTGGCGGGCCAGAGAAAAGCCAAACTTTGGCATGTCTAAGACACCCAAATTAGGCGTTGCTCTGGCAGTTATGGCTCTAGTATGGCACTACTTCGGCACTCCAGTGGCGGACCAGAGAAAAGCCAGACTTTGGCTTGCCCCAAATACCGAAATTAGGCGTCGCTCTGGCAATTATGGCTGAAGAATGGCACCAACTTTGGTGCTCCTCTGGCGAACCAGAGAAACGCCAAACCTTGCCATGCCCCGAATTCACAGATTAGGATTTACTATGGCAGTTATGGCTCAAGTATGGCACCAACTTTAGCGCAACTCTGGCGGACCAGAGAAACGCCTAACCTGACATGCCCCGAATTCCCAGATTAGGATTTACTATGGCAGTTATGGCTCAGGTATGGCACCAACTTTGGCACTCCTCCGGCGTACCAGAAAAGAGCCAAACTTTGGCATGCCCTAAGATCGCCCAATTAAGGCTATAGTTAGGCACCGTACTTTGGCACCGATGAGTGCCACGGTGCAAAAACCTAACTGCGCCAAAGTTGGGCCTTTATGTTTGCCACACCTTTGCCCAAGCTGGGCACTCCTCTGGCGTGCTACCTGGGAAGTATGTTACTTATTGCTGTTTTAAAATGTAAGGGACAACATAAGTATGTTACGCGTTAGTAAGAAATGAGTACCATATGTACTGGTCCCGACAAAGTAAAACGGAGCACCGGAGCGGCGACCGAACTGCATCGCCGCGCTATCTAGCAGCGCCGGCTGGAACTGATAGGCTAAATCTGCGCATGGAAATGTTCCTTCCGCGGGGGCCTCCGTTTTCCTCTTCCAGTCTTCACGTTATCGGTGGCTTGAGCGGCGAAACACTTTTCTTAAAACACCGCCTGATAGCGCAGGGGCAGTGCTCATCCACAACACTCGCCCCTCTCTCCCACTGGCCCTCAGCGTTCTCTTCCCTGTGCGAGCCGAACACCTAGCAGTGTTTATAGGAACGGCGTTTGGCAGCTGGAGACGCCGATAATGCGAGGATCAAACAAGAATGACGGAGGACACCGCAAACGGCACGCGCGCATGCGCAGACCGCACCTATCAGTTCCAGCCGGCGCTGCTAGATAGCGCGGCGATGCAGTTCGGTCGCCGCTCCGGCGCTCCGTTTTACTTTGACGGGACCTGTACGTTACCTTCTACAGTTAAAGGGGCGATGCAAGGATTCAGCCCCGTGGCGAACCGCCAGTTTGGCCAATTGACTGTGGAAATAAATCTGCGTCCCCTATAAAACTAAAATCAGAAAACCGCATTTTCTTGCAAGCTCTAATTCTTATTAAAAAAAAAAGAAACAAATTAAAGGTCAAAGTGCCTCTCAATTCTCCAAGTCGACTTTCGAGTGACGTACTCTGAACGTTCACGTGGTTTCTTTCCCCTTGTGTCCTCTCTTCAGTGCCCACAACCGCTTCCTCCGCGATTGCCCATTTTTAAAGGAATAGCCTTGCCGAAGGTCGCGGTGAGCGATCGACACAATAGACGGTTCACCACGGAGCTGACTGCGAGTTAGCAGTGGAGGGGACAGGTTTTGTTGACTTCCGCGTATCCCCAGAGACGGTGTCATTTTAGTTCCCGTAACCGCCAAAGGCGTCTGTTAATCGGCAAATCATTCGTTTTTTTTTTTTTTTGCCTTGCAATTCTGCAGCTGAATATTAGTTTTTCAGGAAAAGGTGACGCGTTTTGGGTCACTTGAGCTTGCATGAACAATATCAAAAATGCAAAATGCCAATTCTCTCAACATTAAAATTGTTGCACTGCCCCTTTATATTAAGTCCTGACCAACGTGGCTAGATTAACCATTATTTCGAATAAGTAACTTAAGTATGTTCCCCGTTACCATTTAAAAAAGCAACGTGTAAATATACTACATTACACGTTACTTGAAATGAGTGGTGTGAAAATGTTACCTGTGTCTGTTTGAAAGAATCGTGAAGTAAGACGAAGGCGACACAACCATATCTCTCATGAATGTGTCCTCTTCGTCTTACTTGACCATTCTTTATTGAATGTTAATGAAACTTCGTTGCTCGTTACTTTAAATATTTGGTGGAAGAACGTTGCATGTTGCCATTTTGATAAGGTAAATTGTAGTGCAGCTACATTACCCTTACTTCATATAAGTGATGTAAATATCTTACCGAACACTGTTTAAAAAACAAAAGCAACGTGTAGAGATGCTACATTTCTCGTCACTTGAAATAAGTGACGTAACTATGTTACTTGTGACTGGTTTAAAAATGCAACAAGAAACGTTCCTGTTACCCGGCATTTAAAATACGTAATTGTAGTATGCTATCCGTTAGTCTTTTTGGCAAAAGTAATGAGAAATCTAACTAATTTATCGTTTAATTCATATAAGTAATGTAGGTATGTTGCCCTTTACCCTTTTTGAAAAAAGTAATGAGGAATGTAATCACATTACCTGTTAATTTATTTAAGTCACATCTGGATGTTACTAATTACTGTTAAAAATAACGAGTTACATAACTCAGTTACATACTTCAAATAAGTGACCTAAGTGGATTACACATCATTGTTTTGATAAACTATTGAGCAACATATCTTTGTCATTCACTGTGTGAAATAAGTGAGATATGTATGTTACCCATTGCTGATTTTTAAAAAGAAGTAACGCGTAACATATCTGTATTACTCGTTATTTAAAATACGAAATATACCCTAGTAAAAAATCTCATAAATATCATAAATTTCTTGGTGCATTAAACACATATGGTTAAATTAGATCTTAAAAAGCATACAATAACCTTATCAGTACATAAATGAACAATACAACATTATATAAGGAGTTATCACAAACATATTATATGTTTCATATCACTGTTTTACATAATTAATATATTGTTCATATATATTTTATAACGTCCTTGTATCCTCCTATTTCATCATATTTAATCATATGCGTTTATTGGGCCAAGAAGTTTTGTTTACATATAATATTTTTACTAGGGTAACAACGTAACCCCTTACTACTTTGAAAGAGTATCAAGTAACCTAACTATATTTCCCGTTAGTGGAAATAAGTTGCATAAGTATGTTACCCAATACTGTTTTGGAAACGTAACGTGTAGGTTACTGTTCTAACAAAAAAAGTATATCATTAATTGTAACTCAGTTACCTGTAATGCGGTAGCGCTAACACTACTCAGAACTGACTGTGGTAAATGAACTTGAGCATAGCTTACAAAGCTGTGTGTCGCCATCAATTTATTTTAGCTAGACTGTTTCCGTATGTTGCTCAAGTACTAGTTTATTATCACTGTTTTTAATCGGTGTCCACAAGTGCCTGTTGATGGGGACTGGCGCTGTTGAGAAAAAAATAATATTTGCGAACCTGACTTCTAGTGTGGTCCCTCGTCAACAAATCCGGCCAAGGAGCTATGACTTTCACACCTCGTATAAGGTAAGTCATAATGATTCCTAACAAGCTCACCTGCTTTTTTTTACGTGTAGAAATTTAATCTTTGTCACATGGTATTTGTCGATACAATCAACTGCACACCTGACTGTTGTAACGCGAGAAACAGGCGCTGAGCGAGTAGCGCGAGGGCCTGTGACATCACGCTCGTGACATGGGCTGCGTTCGTCGCGCGCATGAGACATTATCGTTTGGTAAGCTCTGAGAACGAGCTGGACGCCATAAAGGTTCTTCTGGTTTGGATCGTCGTGCTTCGTCGTGGTTATTACATTGGCGACGAGGATCGGTTTCGCCTGCACTGGTCTGCCAAGCGTCGCGTAAGGAAAGCGACAGCAAGTAATGGGAAGCCGTCAACGTTCAGAGAAGGCGGCCGGGGACCAGGCGTCAGCAGTGGAATTCGAACGCACGTCGGGAAAAGCAGCGACAAGATAAGTACCTGCTTGGACGTTTCTTGTGCCTATTGAAGTCATGTCGCGACTAGGCAGACTCGACGAGTACGACCCAAAGATCCAGGACTTTGAATCTTACCTGGAACGCTTCGAATTTTTCGTCAGCGCAAACGAAATAACTGCAGCGAAAAAACTAGCGGTGTTTTTAACACTAATTGGGGCAGAAGCATACGAAGTCCTGAAGAACTTGGTAGTTCCTGCACTTCCAGGGCAAAAGACGTATGAAGAAGTCAAGGCTCTTTTAAAGAACCACTACAGCCCGAAGACTTCAGTCATAGCCGAGAGGTGCAAATTCAACCGGCGGACCCAATTAGACCACGAGTGCGTGGAGGACTTCATTGTCGAGTTGAAACACCTCGCTCGAAAGTGCAATTTTGGAGAATTCCTTCAGGATGCGCTGCGTGACAGATTAGTGGCAGGTATCCGGTGTGAGGAAACTCAAAGAGCTCTGTTCGCGGCGGATGACTTAGCGTTTGAAGGCGCCTGCAAGATCGCTCGTGACAGGGAGTTGGCCGCCAAGCAAAGCGCTGCCTTACAAGTAGGAAGCCGAAGCGATGCTGTTAGCACCTCTGTCAACACCGTTAAAACAGAAGCGAGGTCGAAACCCAAGACAAGGAGTTTGACGTGCGGAAAGGACAGAAAACAAAAATGTGACCGCTGTGGCAAGGCACATGCGTCAGATAATTGCTGGTACAAGACTTACACCTGTAAGCGATGCTCAAAAGTGGGCCATCTTCAGAAGATGTGTCGAGTAAACCAAGAACCACTGACGACCCATCTAGTATCTGAGTCATCAGAGGAAGACGAGTACATTTTGCACAACTGCACAGCGGATTCGACGATAAAGAAAGGCTACATGGTGACTGTGAACGTCGAAGGACAAGACTTGCCGATGCAGGTTGACACGGGGGCCGCTGTCACCGTAATGCCCGAAAGCGTGTACAAGTCCAAGTTTTCACACGTCAAATGTGAGTCAACGCCACTCGTGTTAAAAACTTACACGGGACAGAGAATGCAGGTCTTAGGACAGTGTGATGTAACTGCATGCTATGAAGGGCAATCTGCTAAGTTGCCCCTTATCGTGGTTCGTGAGTGTGAACGGAAGCTTCCTGTGCTTCTAGGACGGAGCTGGTTAGACAAGTTGCAGCTGAACTGGAATTCTATTTTCAGCTTAAGCGCAGAAGACAGGGTAGCTAAACTACGCAACAAGTTCCCGCGCGTTTTTTCTTCTACGCTCGGAGCTATCAAAAACTTCGAAGCAAAAATAGTCCTGCAAGCTGGCTGCTCACCTGTGTTTTGTAAAGCCAGGCCAGTACCTTTCGCGTTACGTGACGCGGTCGAAAAGCAGTTGTCTGAGCTCGAAACGCAAGGCATAATACAGCCAGTGAGTCAAAGTGACTGGGCAACTCCGCTGGTAGTGGTGCCAAAAAAGAAGGTAACAAACTAAGGCTTTGTGGTGACTTCAAGGTCACAGTTAACCCAGTACTGAAAGTTGACCACTATCCGCTTCCACTGCCAGAGGAGTTGTTCACTGCGGTTTGTGATGGAAAAGTGTTTTGCGTGCTGGATTTATCCTCCGCATACCAGCAAGTGTTGCTAAGCCCAGAATCCAAACCCATCCTGACAGTGAACACTCATAAGGGACTCTATCAGTACAATAGACTTCCCTTTGGTATCGCCAGCGCCCCAGCTTTGTTCCAGTCATTAATGGATAAGGTGTTGATGGGCCTAAGCAATGTAGGTTGCTACATTGACGACGTAATTGTCACAGGACGAGACATGGACGATTGCCAACGTACACTTGAGTGCGTCTTGGAACGATTAAACGAGCACAACATTACTCTCAAGCAAGAAAAGTGTAAGTACTTCCAAAACTCGGTGTCTTATCTCGGACACAAACTGAGCTCAGAGGGTATCTACCCAACAGAAGGAAAAGTGAAGGCAATCATCCATGCACCACAGCCCACAAACACCACAGAGCTGAAAGCCTACCTAGGGCTGCTAAACTATTACGGAAAATTCTTGAAAAATGTGGCATCAGTGGCAGAGCCATTGTACCGGTTACTGAGGAAGGACGAAAGATGGGTTTGGACCAAGCAGTGCAGCGATGCGTTCGACGCCACGAAGCACCTGCTGATCAACAGCCGCGCGCTCACTTATTACGACGTTCGCAAGCCGCTGGGTTTGCAGTGTGATGCGTCATCGAACGGCGTTGGAGCTGTCATTTTCCACGTGATGCCGAATGGCGAGGAGCGTCCGATTGCATTCGCTTCGCGAACACTGACACCTGCAGAAAAGAATTACGCGCAGGGAGAAAGGGAGGCGCTCGCTGTTATATTCGGCTTAAAGAAATTCCACAAGTTTCTGTTTGGTCGACAGTTCGTTCTGTACACGGACCATCAGCCACTTCTAGGAATTTTGGGACAAAACAAAGCGACTCCTTCCCTAGCAGCTGCTAGGATGCAAAGGTGGTCCCTGATTATGTCAGCGTACCAGTACACTCTTAAATACCGTAAGGGCACTGAAACAGAAGTGGCTGATGCCTTGTCTAGGCTACCTGTCTGTTCGACGTCCAGAGAAGAGGCAGCTGAATGTCTCTCGGTTTTTGAGTGCACTCCCCTGACAGCCCGAGATGTGGCCAAAGCCACGGCACGAGGTGCCACACTTTGCAAAGTTCTAGAGTACACCAGATCTGGCTGGCCAGGAGACGTCGCTGACGAACTACAACCGTACTACGTCCGGCGTCTCGAACTTTCAATTGAGCAGAGCTGTCTCACTTGGGGATCGCGGGTTATCGTACCCGAGAGCTTGAGACCACCGGTTTTGACGTTGCTTCATGAGGACCACCCCGGTACCAGCCGAATGAAGATGTTAGCTAGAAGCTTTATTTGGTGGCCCGGATTAGACAAAGCTGTCGAAGAGTACGTGAAGCAATGCAAGGTGTGTCAGGTCGTACAGCCGTCGGCGCAGCCTACATCACTGCACCCTTGGCCATACCCTTCGAGGTGTTGGCAGAGGGTCCATATTGATCTTCGCGGCAAAGGGTCCACATAACTTCTTGTTTTAGTGGACGCGTATTCCAAATGGGCTGAAGTTTGGTTGATGAGCACTACCACTGCTACTCAAACAATCACCAAACTTCGCAGTGCCTTCGCTGTTTTCGGCTTCCCCGAAGAAATTGTTGAGTGATAACGGGCCACAGTTTGTATCTCAGGATCTGGAACGTTTCTTGACCAAAAATAACATTACACATACAAAGACTCCGCCACTACCACCCAATTTCAAATGAGGCTGCCGAACGTCTTGTGCAGACTACAAAGCGGGCACTGCTAAAGCAAGTGCTGTCTCACGCTGAGTCGGAGAAAATAGAATTAGTGCAAGAAGAGCTAGACAGCTTCTTGATGAGCTATAGAAACACCCCTCATTCGGTGACTGGAAAGACTCCAGCTGAACTCTTCTTGAAACGACAACCAAGAGTGAAGTTGTCTTTCATCAAGCCCGACTTTGTAAAAGACATGAGTGACAAACAGCTGAACGTGAAACAGCAATGCGACAAGCACAGGGGCGCAGACCGTGCATTTGATCTTTGGGAAAGAGTGTGGGTGATATGTGTGCGAGGTGAGAGCGTTCCCTGGGAGGACGGCTGAAGTGACACAAATTGTGAGTCCGGTGACATATATTGTGCGTGTGGCCGGTCATACGCGATTCGTGCACGCTGACCACTTGCGCCGTTCTTCGACACGACCACATGAAGCTTCATTCTTGCTTCCGCCACACGAAAAATGGGACCCGACTCAACAGCACGAGCAGCCACCTGCGATGACGAAAACACATGACCTAGACAACGGACTGATGTCCGATATCGCGACATGTGCAACACCTTCAAGGTCTGATTCGGTGACGTCTCCGCCTGATGCGACGCCACCTGCAGGTTCGTCACCTTCAGCAGAAAATCAAGACCAGCCGGACGTTGAGTTACGACGAAGAGCGCGTGTGCGTCATCCACCCGACTGGTTCAAACATTCAGATTTCAGAAAGTGATCAGCAGGTCGCGCATTGTGAACGCGAGAAACAGGCGCTGAGCGAGTAGCGCGAGGGCCTGTGACATCACGCTCGTGACATGGGCTGCGTTCGTCGCCCGCATGAGACATTATCGTTTGGTAAGCTCTGAGAACGAGCTGGACGCCATAAAGGTTCTTCTGGTTTGGATCGTCGTGCTTCGTCGTGGTTATTACACTGACCAATAAGTATTGCCGAAATGCCTAAAAAGGGCAATATTTTATGCAGGTGGATAAATTTGTATAGATATCTCCTACATATACATATTTACTGCATTTCTAAAATAGGTAAAGATATATGTTTCGGAGATAGCTAGAAAGCCACGTAGCATATCATATAGGATTGCCATATATGGAGCTCATAAATACTTATTTCCCAGGTGCAGATAGGGTAATATGTATAGTAGTCCAGTTATGGATATAAAAGGAATTGGGCAAATATTGCCACATATGCTTATAAGGTCAGATATAAGCCTATTATACGTATATGAGCATATATCCCAAATTTCCTATATATTCACCTTAGTTTATTTCACATTACATATAACATTTCTGTGGGGATTCTTTTATGACAACCTTTTTTAATATTTTGCCTTAATTCGTGCATGTGTATACACATGCAAAAATTCTACCAAGAGCACATGGTGCGTGATAAGAAGGTAGGCTTCTGAATAAATGTAAGACAAGGTTGAAGTGTTCCTGACCTCGAATCGCGTGTCTTTTTGCTGACTGCCTCAGCTGTGTACATAAAATCCAAAGGTACTTGTAGAACATACTAAACGACACAAGGAATTGACAGGCATGGGTTTTCCTTTGGATGCAATAAAGTTATGCCAGCCAACAACTAATCTTTTCACTTAACTGGTGCCATAATCGTCATTTTCTTGCGCTGGCTTTGTATGTATTCAAAACAGACTCGATATGCATCCATATGTGATGTGGCTGACCCTCATGTTGACAGAAGAATGGACATACTTTCTGACGAAAATGGGGAGGACCCTGAGGAGGAGCTTGTGGAGGACCTCGGAAGGTAGCCAAAGAAGGATGTTAGAAAAAATCCATGCCAAAGCTGGGATTGAGACCGCAGCTCCTCTACCCCGGTTTTCCACGTAACAGAAGAAAATGTTGGCATTGCATTCTTCAGTCACTTTAAGTATACTTTATGCAATGCTGGATTGAGCTCATTCCACACTTTATATAATTTTATAAGAGCCAAACATGAAGATGACGATGTTACCGTGAATATGTTATTGAACAAACATGCCGCGTGCGTGGCCGAGTGGGCAACGGTTCTCACGCAGATGTCCGGGGTTTAAATTCTGAGACCGGATTTTATGTTTCTGGTTTGAATGTGTTAAAGGAATGGACTTTCGAACCTAGGTGGGAAAACGTTGTGGCGTTCGGCTTCCGCCGTCCGCCGCAGGTGATGAACCAGACGACTCCTTCCTTGTGGTCAATGAGGGTTTATTACCATGCTTCCTCAGGGGCCAAGATCCGGCCAACACTCGGGGTCGCAACTGCGGCAACTCCTCTCGGCCGCACAGGCCATCCCTTTCTAGCCTGTCGGCACCGGGAGCCGCCCCCCTAGTCACCGGTTGGCCGCCGTGTGGTGGGCCGAGTGCCCCACACCTCCCCCCTTAGAGGTCAAGGTCTAAGATGGCCTCCTCGTGGGCCAGGTCGCGGAGCAGATCCGGGCGGACTTGGCGGAGGACCCGGATGGCTTCTGCGACCTCCAACGGGCGAGGGTGCTGCCGGAGGTGCAGGAGGAGGTGGCGCGGCTCGGCGAGGCCAGTCCGCCGCGACGCGGGCCTGGCGCAAGGCGCCCGCCAGGTGGGTGGGGCGGTGAAGTTCCGGCACTCCGCAGACAGGGCACAGCAAGCGGCGTTCCGCCTCGTTGTATAGGGCCGTGGGCTCGTGCGGGTGCCGGTCCTCCAACGTGTTGCCCCGGAAGGGCTCGGGGACGGACTCCGGGGCGCGCTACGCTCCGGCCAGGGCTGCTCCCTCCAGCGTAGCGCTGAGGCCCAGCCCGCCGGGCGGTCCTCTACCAACACGGTCCAGGTCGCGATGGAGGCACGCTCGCGGCGCGGCGGTAAGCGTGCCGCCAAGCGCCTGAAATGATAGGCGTGGCGGGCCCGCTTTTGGTGGCAGTGACGATCCTGCGGAGGAAATACAGAACGGGCAAACGTAAAAAAAGGACGAATTAACGGGTCTGATTGTACGTCAAACAATTTCGGAGGCACTCACGAACAAAACGATTCCTTTGTGAAAACAAAGGGCAGACCCGCGGGAAGGAGATGGATCCTCTCCCCCCCCCCTCTCCGCGAAGAGAGACACAGCCAGCCAAAAAGGGATATGAATAAAACGGGCGTTGAGTCACGGAGGGCGCAGGTTGTACCGCCTGGGTGTAGTTCCGTGGTCCAAGGGCTGGCTGGGAGCTGGGATGTCCGGGACCTGCGAAACTGCTGGCTCGAAGTAGCGCTTTAGTTTGGACACATGAATTGCGCCGTACTGCTGTGTTCCATGCAGTCGTGCTATGTGGTAGCTCAGCGGGGAAACTGTTTCGGTTATGCGAAAGGGTCCATCCCAACGGTTGGCTAGGGATGCTGCGAAGCCTTTTGACGCGTCGCTGAGGGGGTGTGCCCGACGAAGTACCAGGTCTCTAACCTGAAAGTGGACGTTGCGGCGGCCCTTGTTGTACTGGGCGGCCTGTTGAAGACGAGCGACGTCGAGGTTCTCTCGTGCTTCACGAACGGCCGACGGGAGTCGGTGATGGACGTCCTGGGCGAACTGCGCGTATGGGCGTCCATTATGCGCAACATCTGTGTATGAAAATGAATTTTCCATTGGGAAGGTTAGCTCCTTACCAAAGTTGAGACGAGCAGACGTGAAACCAGTGGATCGGTTGACCGTGGTGCGCGTTGCAAATGCCATTTTGTCGAGTTTGGCATCCCAGTCTTTGTGACGGGCTGTGTGGGAAATCAACATCATTTTGAGGTTGCGGTTGATCCTCTCCGTGTTGTTGGCTTGCGGATGATACGGCGAAGTCAGCTTGTGCCGTATCCCAAGCGCAGCGCAGGTGTCGACGAAGATCTTGCTTCGAAAGTACGAAGCACCGTCCGTGATGAGCTCTGCAGGAAAGCCGAATCTGGTGAAGACGGACAGAAGGCAGTCCCAGATCCGCTGCGAAAGAAGCTTCCGTAAGGGGAACAGTTCGACCCACTTGGTGAAGTGGTCAGTCACAACAGGTAAAGTGCTGATTTCCGCGAGGACTACGTGGAAACGGTCCCATGAAATCACATGTGACAATCTGCCAAGGCGACGGGCTAACGACTGGCTGCATTGATCCTGGTGGTTGGCCTCCGCGAGGTTTCGCCTTCTGACACACTGGACAACTGCGAGCATACTTCAGTACGTCCTGCCTGATTCCTGGCCAAGTCGCAACACGACATAACTTATCGTAAGTCTTACTGCCGCTGCTGTGACCCGCTAATGCTGAATCATGGAAGTACCTGATGAATGATTTGCGCAGCTTCCGAGGTCTCACAATCCGGAAAGGCGATCCATCGCTGTCATCGTCTGCCTAGGGGATGTAGCGGAGAAGAAGTCCGTCTTCGCTCAGCAGGTACGAGTCGTACTCGTTGTCGCTTCCGGTGCCGCTTGCTCTTCGTGCCGCAAGCCTCTCGCACACGCGTCGACAAAGTCCATCTTCTTGCTGGGCCTTGCGGAGGTCTGCTCGGCTCACCAACGTCCCCCACCGCGACTCCGATGTGTCGGCCACGATGTCGGTTAATCCCACCAACTTTGGTTCCGTCTCGGTGGGAGGGACCTGCAAAGGAGCCCGTGACAGTGCGTCCGCCACAGTATTAGTTGCTCCTTTCCTGCAGGCGATAGTGTAGTCGTACGCTTGCAGTGTCAGAGCCCATCGTGCAAGACGTTCTGCTGGATTCTGCAAATTCTTCAGCCAGGAGAGCGCTTGGTGATCCGTCTGTATCTGAAAGGAAGCGCCATCGAGATACATGTTGACCTTCTTGAGGGCGAAGATGATGGCGAGACACTCCTTTTCCGTGACGGAATAGTTCCGCTCGGCCGCTGTCAGCGTGCGGCTAGCGAAGGCGACTGGGCGAAGAACGTTGTCGTATTCCTGAAGGAGGACTGCGCCCAGGCCGGAGTTGCTGGCATCTGTTTGGACGACAAATTGTCGGTTGAGATCCGGCAACTTCAGAAAGGCGACGTCGGTGATTGCTTTCGAGAGATGAAGAAAAGCGACGCGCTGATCCTCCCCCACCGCCATTTTTGCGCCCTTGCGCAAGAGCGAGGTCAGGGGGTTAGCAATCTCGGCGCCGCGAGGGATGAACTGGCGATAAAACCCAATCAGTCAAAGAAACCGCTGCAAACTCTTGACGTCGTGTCGCTGCGGATACTCAGTTATTGCACGCAGCTTGTCCTCGTTGGGGCGAAGAACTCCATTGTCCACTACAAAACCAAGAAGTTTAATTTGTGGTGAAGCGAGCTGCACCTTGCCTGGGTGAATCGTCAGGCCGGCGTTGCGCAGGCGCTCGAGGACGATTCCAAAATGCTTCAGGTGTTCCTCGAAAGTCTGGGAAAAAATAGCGACGTCATTCATGTACGCCATGGCGAAGTAATATTTTGTGTCGCCAAGAACGATATTCATTAAACGTTGGAAGCTAGCGGGTGAATTGGAAAGGCCTAAGGGGAGGCGAGCAAATTCAAACAATCCTCTGTGGCAAGTGAACGCCGTCTTTGGCACGTCCTCTTGATCAATCTCAATTTGCAAGAAACCTCGACTGCAGTCAAGAGTGGTGAACACTTTCGCGTTGCCAATCGCGTACATAACCGAGTCGATGGAAGGAAAGGGTACGAAACTCTCACCGTCACTGCGTTGAGACGCCGATTAATCCACGCAAAGTCGTACCGAGCCGTCTTTCTTCGGAGCCAAGACGACAGGAGAGGCCTACGGACTCTGGGACTCTTGCACTGCTCCGGTATCCCGCATCTCCTGTAGTGCTGCGTCTAGTAGGGCTCGCTTGTGGACGCTGAGGGGCCTAGGGTTGCACCGCAATGGTCGGGCGTCACCAGTATCGATGTGGTGTAGCAACACGTCGGTCTTGCCGGGGTTTCCGTGAACATCGTTGCGAACGGCTGCAGGATGCTCTCGAGCTGCTGCTTTTGCGAGCTGGTTGCTGGGCACGCGTTGAGGGCGTCTCGGATGCCACCAGGAAGAACTGCAGCTGGCCGCGCTGTGTAGTGGGCCGGAAGGGTTGCGCCGGTAACGCAGTCTTCACGTCTGCTGAAGGGGGTCACGTGTGGCTGGTCGCCCAGCCGATACCAGCCGGCAGCGAAGTCGAGCGAAATTTTTTCGCCTGCAATGAAATCTCGGCTTAAGATAATAGGTACGGCCAATCCGGGCAGATAAAGAAAACGCTGACGCCGCGTTTTTCCGTCGAAAGAAATCCTCAGCCTTACTGCGCCTGCTGCTTTTGTTGGCGCGCCTGACGCTAACTGCAAAAGTGTGCTTGAACAGCGGAGCTTAACCTTTCGCGATTTGCAGAGTTCAAAAACTACATCGCCGATAAGCGAAACTCCCGCGCCGGTATCGAACAGGGTGGCGAAAAGAACTCCGAGCCGACAAATTGTTATCCTAGGCTCGATACTGTGGTTCGTAGGTCGTACTCGACATACAGAAGGAAGCATTGGCTGGCGACCTACATTTCCCGGGGCTGGTGCCGGCCTTTGGCGGCGAGGTCTCGGGTTCAACGCCGCGGGCCACCTCGGTTTCCCTGGTCAGGCAGTTCTCGCTGCTCACGGGGCCGCCGTTGTGGGCACTGGCTACGGAAGTGGCCACGCTGTCCGCAGTTGTGTCAGGAGTCGGTCTGCCGCTGGGTTCCCACGTTGCCCCGTTCACTCCCACGTCGCCGGCTGCCTCTCGGCTCCGCCGGATCATTCCCACGTTGCCAGCCGCCTCTCGGCTGACGCTGGGGCCTTCCGGCCATCTGAAGATCTCGCCGAGGGTCATGCAGCCAGCTTTCGCTGTCCGGGAACTGCAGCCGGCCCCTCTCGGGGATTCGCGGCACCCGCGGCGGGCTTCCACCCAAGTGCGGGCCCTGGGGGAACAATCCCAGGCGCCTGGGGCTTCTCTCGGTCGAGAATTTAAGCTCACGCTGACCCCAGCCGGCGATGCAGCACCGAGCCTCCCGTCGCCATCCCGAGTGCACTCCAGGGTGTCCAGGGCGCGGGGCAAGAAGGCGTAGGCGCCGACCCTTTCGGGTGGGCGGTGAGTCGGCGGTTCGAAAGCGTGGAAGACCTCGTTCGTGCAGGCGCGCGGCGTGCAAGACATGATCCTGGCCAGCGTGGACTACCGGCCGCCGCCCCCTGCCACGGAATCTCTCGAACCATCGTGCGCGTGGTCGCCACCTGCACGCACCGCCCTGGAACGCGCTCCTCCGACTCACCGCCGCCCCTGAAGATAGACGTGGTAACGGGGGTGGCTCTGTCGGATGATGCGTGCAACCCTCTCCGACTCAGGAGCAGCTTTCGCCGCTCGGTTGAACAGCTCCTGCATGGCCCGGATGTATTCAACGAGGCCTTCTTCTGGATGCTGGGTACGTCGTTCGAGCTCCCGCTGGACTCGGGAGTCGTACCCCGGTGGCAGGAGCTCTTCTCGGAAGCTACGGCGGAACACCTCTAGAGACGGAAAGGGAGTTTGCAACACCCACCATCGTCTCGCGCTCGCTTGTAAGGCGAGGGGCAGGATGCGCTCGAGCACGTAGCTCTCCGAGGCGCCGGACGCTCGGACGTAGACGTCCAGCTCTTCCAGGAAGTCGGCGACGGACTTCCTGTCGTCGAACCCCGTGTACACGGGGACCGTGAGCCAAGGGTGGAGCTCTGGCCCAGGCTGCTGCACATGGCCGCCGGTTCCTACCGTGCCGGTTGCCAGGCGCTCCGTCACCAACTGGAGGGTGGCGGACATTCGGGCCATGAGCGCCAGGACCTCAGCCGACGACGGACCGGGCTCCGCGTCTTCTTCGCTGGAGTCGCCGTGGTCGGACGGAACCTGGGGCTGTTGCTTGGGAGGCATGGAGAAAAAAAAAAAGGACGCGCGACAAGTGAAAAAAAAAGCGCACGCGAACACGAGGAAGAAAAAACGCGCCAAAAACTACGCTAGGAAAACCGCACCGTCAGCGACGTGCAGACCGCGAAGATAGGCGAGCGCACAAAAACCAAAGGAACAAAGAAAACACGACGCGATATGGAGAAAGAAATGCGAATGCCAACCGCGACAAATCAACGCGGCGAACACAAGTCCGTGAAAAAATCGAGAAATCTAAAGTAGAAAATCAGGACGAACCGTCTGCCCGAGAAGATCACCGACGACGGACGACAGAATCTCCGTTGGGCGCCAGATGTGGCGTTCGGCTTACGCCGTCCGCCGCAGGTGATGAACCAGACGACTCGTGCCTTGTGGTCAATGAGGGTTTATTACCATGCTTCCTCAGGGGCCCAGATCCGGCCAACACTCAGGGCCTCAACTGCCGCAACTCCTCTCGGCCGCACAGGCCATCCCTTTTCTAGCCTGTCGGCACCAGGAGCCGCCCCCACTAGTCACCGGTTGGCCGCCCTGTGGCGGGCCGAGCGCCCCACAACGTTTAAAGTTTGGACGTATTACGCGGGAATTCCGAGAAGACTTATGCTTTCCAAAGGAGGCTCGATGGGCCCGAATGTACTCAATCTTTCCCCAGCGCCCGATAACACCAGTTTTTTTTTTCCATCAACACCGACGACGCTGCCTTGTTATTATCTAGGCTCTTTCGTTTGCAAATGTTCGCCAAATTAAATACTTCGTTACCTATAGTTTATTTGTATTTCTCCAGTAGTTTTTCGTGATAATGATGAGAAAAACATTATGAACATAAATAAACAATGCTTTCACACAGAGCTTCCGAATTTGCCGGCGGCCGTGAGTTGGTCAATGCAGCACTTGACCTTGGCGCGGGCTAATCATAACCGCCAGATTACTCACCGAATTTCGGCCAAACGTCCAGGTTAGGACCCGAGTGCTTTGATAAATAAAAGTGACCACATGTTGGCAAATAATCAACTATAATATTTTTAGGTTCAAGTCTAGTCCAAACTTCGTATCTCGGTGCCATGGTTGAACTACGTGCTTGAGGTTATAGGCGATTCACTGTGTGTTAAGGACTCATCCTGACCGATGTGGTCAGTGCCTGGCTGCAGGAGCGGAGCGTTACTGCAAAGCCGTACAAGTGAATAATAAAGCTGGTGCCCAAGGCCAGAAATATTCAACACAATAAAAAAGGAAAACAGTCCGCAGTAAGTGGTCTGTACACCTGCTTTTTCGCATAATTTTTAAGCGCAGGTAAAAGACTTTCTAAGCTGCTCCTATGTGAAGTTAGTATAGTAAGGGAGAGCCCTCTGATCACTGTCAACTCTATTCAGAAGCAATCTTTATGTTTAATTTATATGTTTCTGGAATATGTATAACAAGACTTCACTGTGATTGGAAAACAGGTTGATGCATGTTTGCGCAATTTTTGTTTTGATAAAGTAAAAAAAAAGCTAAATTTTCAAATTCAATGTTTTTTAGTTGTTTCTTTTATCTGACGCAGAGATGTCGAAATTAGCAACGCTATGACAAGAGCCAAGTTCTTAAACTGCGGTATTGTTGCGAGATGTGATTTCTCGATATATTGAGTTGTGATTATAGAAAGACTGTTAGTATATTGTTAATAATGAGAAGGATATTTTAGTGAATCTAAGTAAGAGAATCATTGCCACGAAGGGTACTGGAAGAATAAATGATTGGTTTGACATTTAACTATAAAAGTAAAACTGTGCAATAAAAATATAACCCTTTTTTGGGGCAGGTAGGAATGTAATTATTTTAAACATCGCTCAAAGATATATCAATGCCAACCTATCTGCCAAGTAGAGTGCCATCATGGCCCGAGATGTCGAAGACGCGCTTCTCAATGGGAACTCGCTCGCTGTCATATATATAAAAACAACGGTTCGGCACGACAGAGCAGCACTTGTCGGAGCTGAGCACCAATCACTTTAAGAAATCGGTTAGATTTAATATTGAATAGGTATTATTTTTCAAAAATCACTTTTCAGTCAAATGCGTGAAAATAAGAGCAGGTTTAATTTCGCAATCTTGCCTCACATAATATTAAGGACAGTTTGACTCTCAGATAGGAATTTGAAAAGACTTCTAAATTCTGATAGCAAATATTTTAATGCATCATTTCAGCATATTTTTGTATGTGGGAGCACAATTTGATAGAATGAAAAATGCACGATTAGCTGTATTTGTCAACTATTAGTTATAGTTAAAGTGAAGAGCTTGACATAGCTTCTTAGTACGTGTTATAACTGTGTTGACAAATACCACTTTTATGTTGCTTTTGTGATATCTTGATGAGTACCGGCCCTGTAAAACATCGGCAGGAACATGTATACTATGCGCATTTTTCTGGGCAGTCCGAGTATTTATGTTAAAAAAAATTAATTACGACCAGGCCAAGCGACATGCTGGAATTCTCTACCGCAGCTGCGATGCCATTTGCTTTGCTGTGTTTTTTTCCCCTATGTCTATGCACAGCGTTTTTTGACAAGGCGAACATGACCTTCTGCTACGTTTGATAGCCGTTCGGTGTTTTGCAAGAGAACACAGGCATTTCGGTATTTTTCTAACGGGTGGCTTTGTGTTTGATTTTCTAGAATCAACTTTTTATATTTCGCGTAAATTTCGTAGCTTTTCCCTATGGGCAATAACTACATATCAAAAAAGAAGGCACTCATTGTTTTTAAAAAAATGTGTATACCAATATTGATTTCCAGAATCCCAAGTTACCTGAGCTAAACTTGCTCGTTCACAATGCTAATCACGTAATTATCCGTACTTGGACTCAATGACGTTGCGATTTCGAAAGGAGCAAGCTAAAAAAAACTGTAGGTAGGCAATGTTGAATGCTTTTGAATGGCTGCTACAGTTGTGATATCCAGAGTTTTCTGTTTGTATGTGAAAAAAGATTATCACCTGCCTCCTCGCCGTCGCACTCGCACCAGGCTGCCATTTCAGGCCATATGCATCAATTTTCTGCTATATATCGACTGGCTTTTATTACTTCGCACCAAGTTTTTAGGGGCAGCATCTGACACAGAGTGCCTTGGCTACCTCATAGGACTTGGGTAAGTTTGTTAATTATTTTAGGTTTATTATTGTTGTTACGATTAAAGGTAGACCTTTATTTATAAACAATAATGCCATACAAAAATAATGTTAACCTACGTTTTAAAAGAAGTAGTTCTGCAGAGCCTTAAAAGTAAGCATGCAGTGATTTGCGCGAGTTGCTTCCCTCTCATTTTTAGCACCCTAAGATTTACCGAATTTCCCAGATCATACATAACTTTACCATGATACCCTAAAACGAACACTAGGAGTGTTCTAGTTCATTAAAGATTTGGGCTCTTTGTACGATTTTACTGCATTTTCATTCCAATAACTTATAACGAACTTGTTGATTAAACTCCCCCAAATATTGGTCACTAGGTGCCTAATCAGTGGTTTCGCTTTCATGCGGTTCTGTAAAGTTTGCAGCCTGGCATGTTGCAATTATTCATGCCCCTTAAACTATTAATTAAGGACACTTCAACAAATTAGAGTTTCACTTTTTAAATTCTATCATTAGCCCGAGAAGGGGGGAAGGTGAATTGCGAAAACATAGGTTTTTTTTTCTTTTACTGTTCCCATGTCATGGTTGAAATTAAAAGCAAGCTTAAATACAATTTTAGCATTTTCGGATATGTTCAAAAATGGAACAAATATAATTTATTCAAATTCAGTACAACAATATAATATATTTATAGTTCCAGGTAGTGGCAATAAATACCGGAAAACATTTAGCATCCCTCCTCTTTATTCGAATATTAATAAGTTTTAATAGGCTAAATAAGTACTAAGCTCTTAGCATTCATATATTCTTTAATTACTTTTTGTATCGATCTTCAGTCATGCTCAGAGAGTGTCAGTAAAATATGCAAAATGTATATTTCCAGTTTTAAAGATTTCAAGAAGGAAGTCAGGCGGGCCCTGTTGAAATTAAGGTAATATAGTATTAGGCATTTTTTTCTTATTTCTTGTTACGGAGTCGAAGCATTTTATTTGAAACGCATACAAGCCAGGCCAGGGAGTCAACCTTACCTTTGCGGCAAACAAATAGTGTTCTTAAAAAAGCTCTTATTTGCAAGTGCCTGCAATGTGCCTCCTACTTGGGGAGAATAGAAAAAGCAATAAAATTACTTTAATGTGTTTTGAGAAATCTTGCGTTGTGATAGATAGGTGTCGCAAATATGCTGACAGCACTGTCCCTTTAGATAACTTTAGTTTGACGGCCAATAATAGATTTTTTGTATCTACTACTTCTGTGATAGTAAGCGATTTAGAGTCTCTGGGTGCTGCAGCGCTGACAGCGTGAGTGGGCCATGTATGTGCCTGGACCTATGCTCATTACTCGCAGTGCTTCTAGGCATACTGTTTAGATGCCCTATCTTTGCATTATTCTATCTTAAGGCAAGGAGCATGCCCTGCAGAAAAAAATTGTCTAAGAAATTTATTTTATTCCTTTTCGAGGCTTACACAAAAAAAGGTCAAGCAGGATGCGCGTACATTAAGCCAGGTTTCGTACAGGAGTGAGTCCAGCGCACTCGTATAGTCCTTACAAGACCCTGAATGCCTACAGGTGCAGATACCAAATACACGACCCATTCTCACGTAAGGGTTCTCTTAAGGCGTCAGTTACTTCGACTATTTGCAACCCATGTACCTAGATACTGTATAGATGTACGGTTCTTAATGCTGTGTAATCTATTTAAACAAATTTCGTATAAAATGAAACAAGGATTCTGTATGAGAAATATAGGATGACAGATGTCACAATGCTCGAACTAAAATGAACCGTAAAAATCGATGCCTGCATGTATCAATCTAAACTTTTCGTGAAAGGTGTATTTCACGGGTAGGTTTTTCTTGTAAAATTACAAAGCGTAGTTCTCTTTCTACAAAAAATAGGGCCAAGAAACTTGCCAGGGTCAACGGTGGGCGGCGACCCCGACGACCAAGTCTGTAGCGGGGTGTGTTTGGCGTTCGTATTGATAGATGGCATCGGGAGCAGCGTCCGAAGGTGCAGCCGACCAGCGAAGAAACCAGACGACACGCAGACGAAATTCGTTGGCAGTAGAAGCGCCGTCGTTTTGCAGACACGTTTTGTTGTTACTTTAAGTTTTGCTTTTTTGTACGCATTTATTTTGTAACTAAAGGTACGTTTCAAAAAAGATTATGTCAATTTTAATAAACCACGGTGGTCGCGAGCCGTCGCGATGAAAAGGTAGCGCCATTTATCAATACGAACACCAAACACACCCCGGTACTGGACACTGTCATCTACGTCGCCACCCGCCGTATACCGTGGCAAGTTTCTTGGCCCTATTTTCGACAGAAGAGAGCTACGCTTTGTAATTTTTCAAGGAAAACCGACCTGTGAAATACACTTTTGACGAAACGTTTAGATTGCTACCTGCAGGCGTCGATTTTTACGGTCTATTTTAGGTGGAGCCCGGCGACTGGGGTTTCTCTATATATACAATATTTTCAGCACGGTCCGTATACTGTTAAGTTCATGGAACCAGTGCCTTCTTCAGGGCGTTGGTGGTTTCCGATGCAGCCATTATAAATTAATCCCTCTCCCGTTGACAGTGCGCATCATTGGAAGCGTGCTAAAGACTAGTTATCTCTTGTAAGAGAGAAACAAAGTAACGAGTGATCGAACGCAACCAAAGAGCACGGCAAACACCGCGCACCGCGCTACGAGTTCACAAAATTCGTCCACACCAGCCCGATTCAGTACAAACCAGTCCAAACAAACCAGAACCATTCAATCGAAAGACAGCAGCATGAACAAGGGCAATGAATTCTAACACATATAAAACAGTTCACTAAATGAAACAGTATGCTGATGTAAAAGAGATGAAACAAAAATTGACGGATGCACTGGAATATGTCACAGCCTTGGCGGATAAAGGGTATTGTGAGCAGTGAAAGAAACTTCGAAAGTATATTGAATTATAAGGGGCTTACTGTAAAGGTAACTAACGTTTGAATTTCTCAAAATCAAGAAAAGATTTTGTAAAAATATATTCCTGTTTGTGGTTGTTACGGGACAACACATAGCGAGGTACATAAAAATCGGTCTACCAATGCTTGGAGCCTACTTGTAGAACTTTGATTTCTTTGCCCCCCAAAACAAGCCCCGGATTTTCCTATCAACCCACCAGAGTTGTCTCCACCCCCGTGCCGTTTGCCTTCATATATGTATTGTCCAATCAACTCATGTAACCGCCGGTTATATATGTTTTCTAAACTCGTTTCATCCACTCAATATTGTAGCGCTTAGCGGCACTCCGAACATATACTGAAATAAAATAAATGAGTCAAACGTCAGGTGGTGCTGCAACCCGATGCAGAATATATGACGTTTTAGTGGTCCCCATGCCGCGGACTGTGGGCCCATCGGGCGCAGATTTAATGCACGATTTAGTATGACGGCACGGGCTTCCTCTAGCAACGAGATGACTTAGCGCACGAACTACTAAGCTACTCTAATTAAGCAGTACCAGAAGTGCATCGTCAGGTTCTCGGTGTCTGGAGGGTTCGCTAATACCGGACAACCAAGCTACGCGCTAGACAGCCAAGGATCTCGGGGTATTTATCGTGCGTAAATGCTTAGCCCGTGATAACGAACGCAAAAAAGACGACTCCCATGACCAGACAGCTTTGCAGCCGCTTGGTTATTTCCACGGCATCATTGCCTCGGTTGAGTTCACCCTTTATGTGAAATGGAGTACAGTGAAAGCAGCAATGCCACGTACACACTGGATGGCCGGTTTTTACTAATATAACTGTGCCGATGTGAAGTGTATTCTGCGGCAGGGGATAGTTGATGACAAACCGTAAAGTACCATAACCATGCATATTGTTTTAGCTTACTGTTACTTTCTTTGTATTCGTCAAAATAAATATCGTCTTATTATTTGAGCTGAAAACTGGTATGCTTTAGTCGAATGACGGGCCGTGAATTCCTCTCACTTTATAGTCGCGTCGATTACGGTTTTTCTCTTTCTTATTGCAAAATATTTTGACTGGAGATAAGTTAGGATGTGTATTTAATCAACAAATGTTGTGGCCAAGACACTGGACAAAAAGCTCCCAATAAAGAGCGTGACTCGTGCCGGTATCCCCGCGCGCACCGAAAAAACAATTTACGTCCTTAAAACACTAATTATCTAGACAATAACAGGAGGGTAATGCGTATCTGGCAGACAATATATATTTATGCTTTCAATATTGATGTTCTTAAGAAGACTTTGCTGGTTTTAAAGTGAAAATTAAGGTTCATAATTTATACAAAAGTAAGGACTGTTCAACAAATTCATTTCCTTACCCTACCGAAAAATCCGGTATAACTTTTTACTATCCGGATTATGGAACCGGAGATTTGTTTCTGGAAGGCCGAAATCCAGATTGCAGACAAAGGAATAATTTCTAAAAACTTACATTCCAGATAGAGTCCGCATAGAATCCAGATAGATATCCCGTTCTATAATCCGGATAGCGAAAAGTTATACCGGATTTTTCGGCAGGGTATATATCAAATATAAATCGACGTTTGAGCAGGTTAAACAAATTTATATATAAAAACTCTACACCTAAAACTAAAGAGAAACGAAATACACGATAACAAGAAAACATGACAATTTTCATCTAATTTTGTTAAGAAATTATGTTTTTGTGTTAACTGAATTGCTCTTTGTGCTTCAGGAAGAACATCTAAAACTGCCACTGTGAAATATCTTGGTCTGTTCCAGCTAAAATGGATGGGCTGCATCTTTGCCCGGGCAGACAAACCTTGGACTTTCAGCACCTAGGGTGGGTGGTGCCTATAACAGGGTTTCTATGAAAACTAATTACGTCACAACAGTCTGTCTCTGTGACGCTGCGCCCGCCTCAATTCAGCAGCCCCAGATACAAGCACTTTGCACAGAATTCTTCGGGTCAGAAAGAGAAAAGAAGCGCGCTTTGCCTTCCTTTCCAGTCTTCCTCGTTTCGCGGCTCTTTCTCAACAACCTGTTTCTGGTCCCTTCTTGCTTGCCCTTTCCAAATATCTCCGCTCTCCGCGCTACCTTGAACCAGCTGGTTCACTTCCTGACGCTCTTGCGTGCTGGAGCTGTAGCTCGGTCAGCACCACACTTGGTTTCCACCCCGATGATGGCCGATTCAGACATGACAGACTGACACGTCGACCGACTGATCAAATGAGAGTACCTCCTCCAGTTTTTATGTCTCTAAAGAGTATCTACACCAAAGATGCGACCAGAATATTCGCAACATCACAGTTCCGCGTAACTACGATACCTTATTGTAGCACTGTTGTCCAAGAGCGAAATCGACATTTGCCGCTACGATTTCCTTGCTACCGGAAAGATAATTGTTGTTTACAGCTTTTATGTACATGGTGAGAGAACACCTTAATAGGCTTTCCGCAAAGCACCAGTAGCTTTACAAACCTAAGGCATGACAGAGACATAGTCATGGATGTTCCTTGCTCGAGGAGAGATGACGCTACAGCACGGACACAATTACATATACTGTGACCATGGAGAAGCATCGTGAGATGCCTCCACGCACTACGCGCTCGTGCACAGCACTTTTAGTTCACCACAACCACAATAAAAGTATTTGTGGAAGAAAGCTGATTAGATGCTCACAATATGTTGCTGCCTATTAAACAAGTTTTACTGAAGCATATTTATATGAATCCGTGGAGTACCGAACCTGCGTCAAGTCAACCGAACTTAGTATCTGCAGCTTCTTTCACACGGGGAACAAGAATCGCGCCATACAATTAAACCAGCGAGCGCACAAATCACAATAATGCGCCATCTTTGCGTGTATCGTTCAAAAAGTAAGAAGAAAGAAAACGTTCTATCGTTGCCAGTCTAAATGCTTTTCAAGTTAATCACCCGCCAAAAATCCGCGAGTGAAAAGGTACCCAACAATTTCAGTTGGCAGTTCCGCAGACGACGAGCAGGTCTCACGAATTGATAGTGTGAGAGTCAAGTAGTACATTATCCACGTATGAAGATCGTGATTTAGTCCACCATGTGAATGGACAATGACCGGGCTTCCATTCCTGGCACATGTTGCAGTTTCTGTTTTTCTTTATATCCTCAACGGTTACGGGAACACCGACCGGTACATGTTGTGCTTAAGCGGCTTCTGAATGTGGTTTGACCGTATAAAACTACGGCTTTAAAATGTCGACATCCTCGTTCTATATCTGCTTCTCTGGCTTATAGAGTGATTGTGAGAATATTTGAAACGTCGGCACTTGTGATTGAGTGGCTAAAACCGAAAGCGCAGTGGACGCCTTTTTGTGTTTTATCTTCAGTAGAGGCTCGTTGCCCTCGATTATTCGTCATTTGAGTCACAAGCGTTACTGTAGGGCGGAAGCTCGTTGTAGAAGGCTTAACTATAGAGCGAATCTGATTGTGTCTATCCTATTTTGAAGAAAGCATTTGATCTTAATCTTTTGGCTGGAATGTTATTTCAAAGCGCAGCTCTTAGGCGCCCGTTTCCGGCTTCAGCGGCGTCGGCGTCGGCATCGCCGTCGGCGTAACCGCGCGGTTCATGATGGGTAAATTTCCCCGCTAAATTTAGCGGGAAATTTTCCCAGGCTAAATTTAGCGGACAATGTTTCCCGCTAAATTTACGGACAAGTTTTCACGCTAAATTTTGCAGAAAATTTTCCCGCTACTTTTAGCAAAAAATATTCCGCGCTAAATCTAGCGAAATAAATTCCTTATCAAATCTAGCGGAAAATTTTCCCCGCTAAATTAAGCGGAAAACCTTTCCCAGGCCAAATTTAGCGGAATTGTTTCCCGCTAAATTTAGCATAATATTTTCCCCGAGACTTCTAGCGAAAAATATTCCGCGCTAAATCTAGCGGAATAAATCCCCACTAAATCTAGGGGAAAATTTGCTCCACTAAATGTAGCGGAAAACTTTCCCCACTAAATGTAGCGGAAAAATTTTCCCGCTAAATTTACCGAAATTTTTCTCCGCTAAATTTAGCGGAATATTTTCCCCACTAGATTTAGCGAAAAGTTTTCCCGCTAGATTTAGCGGGTAATTTTCCTCGCTAAATATAGCGGAAAAAGGTTCCCCGCTAAATCTAGTGGAAAGATTTCCGCATAAATCTATCAGAAAAAATTAACCTCGAAATTTAGCGAAAAAATTTCCCGCTAAGTTTAGCGGAAATATTTTTTCTAAATAGGGGACAAGCGGGAGAGGACGAGGGGCATAGCCGCCTCTCCGTACCTTACCCTCCTCCTCTGCAAGAGCTGCGCTCTAATTTGGCGTTACAGGGAGTTGTAAACGTCTTTCATTTTTAAAATATTCCTTTCAATTTTTAGTTAGGTTGAAATAGGCACTTATATATTTTCAGATGATTTCTTCTTTATCGTCGCTCAATCTGCAACATGTAATTATTTGAAATAAAAAAACTAGATACATTCTTGCGTACGAATTTCGGTATTAAAGGGACACTACAACGAAATTTCGGCGCTCATTTTTTGGTCTATATGTGTTCAAAAGAGTAGTATCACATGGAACATACCAATATCGTGTTAAAAAAGTCTCGAAAAGGAATTTTAAAACGAATTAAACGATTAGCAAAGAGCACCTGGTGGATGTCGCTAACGCCTCGTTTGTAATGCTCGTCTAGGAACCTTGACAGCTAGTGACGGAGGTTGTCTCGTCTCCGGCCACGACGAGAGAAGGGGAAGGAGGAACTCCCCCTTCCCGAGAATCCCTTTTGTGTGTCGCAGAAGTCGCTATTGTCCCCCTACAAGATTATAGAAGATTAACCCGTCACTCAGAAATTCGTACAAAAGCAGCCGCTTCGGTGGCTGGAACGACTAGGCCATCCTCTCGACGTCATCCTCGTCGTAGCTTTGCTCGTCTTGAGACGACCTACGTCACGATTGCGTTGGATGTCACGTGCTCTAAGCTGGGCCTTCTCCGAGCGCTTTCCAGAGTGGGCCGTTTATAACGAAAAATACAGCCACCAGGATCAAAATACAAACGTGTGATTGTCATTTACGGATATTGTGGATCATATTCAACCTATTTGTGAACACGACGGGAATATTTCAAATTTCGTTAAAGTATCCCTTTAAATCTTTATTAAACATGACCACACGCCCTTTTTTTTTACTCGGCCCTCAAACCAGAGTGCACTTTTCATAATATGACTGCTATAACAAACGATTTATTTCCGCAGAACATCGTGTTCTGATTTTACAATGCCTGGCTTTCTCAGGCGAAAAGCAACGACTCGTGATCTAATTTCACACAAGCGTTAATACTAACTGATATCTGCGCTGAATTGTAGACAGCGGATGTGTCGCGATCTATAATATCGTTTTAAATAAGGAAAAGGTGGGCGTATCACTCTGATGTTTAGGGTTGTAAAATGCATACACCCATAGTCTGAGGTATGACTTCAAATATACAATCTCAGGAAACACATATGGGTCTATTTACGGTACACTCACGCATATTAAAATGGTCGTAAATTGGTTTCTAAAAATAATTTTTTTAATATCTTCTTTCCGTCTTTTGTGTGCCTAAGAAAACACAGATGACATGTTTTCGACGAGCTAAAAAGTGGTCCCCATGCCGCAATTTGTGTCGGTTTACGAGACGTACCATTGCATAATGTTCCGACAAAAGCATGGCTCAAATTGCTGATAGGCGTCCATTGCTCAGCCTCAAAACTCGTGGCCACACGTTTTTTATATGAACTTTTTTATAATTAAATTCACTGCTCAACGACGAAGCTACCGAAGCAAGTATTGCAAGCAAAGCAATCCGTCTAATTACGGCCTACATCCCGATTTTGCCCAACCAGTTTGGCGTGTCTTCGCTCGGTATAATTTGGTACCGAACTTCGACACACCAAGTGAGTACGCAAGTGTGGCTGTCTACTTCTGCATGACCCGATGTATTTTTTTAGATATTTAGGCGAATCTTTTTGTGCGTACACTTGTGCGTCTCATCGCGTAATCTCATATCAGTCCAAAGCACATCTAAAAACAAATAAACGTTCGAGATGCTGATATTTGGCTCGTATTTCGTTTTTGAAATCACCCGATAACTTTTCTCCCTGAACTCTAAAAGCCACGTCACGTTTTAAGGTGTCAGGACTAAGCATATCATTATCTCGATTTTTCAACCTCTAAAAGTTAGTGTAAATTAAAGTTATCATCAAGGGACATCTCTAGAAAAGCGTTCACTTAACTCTAAATTCATAAAGTCTGAAGGTATGGTAGAGCAGACAGACAATTTCACTCCTTGATTAACTACACTAACGGATACAAAATGAAAATATGTCTCACAATTGCGACTTCATAGATGTTTAATTTTTTTTCAAAGACACTTGGTCCCGTCATACGGCAGTGACCGGTCCCCTCAATGTCGCTTTCTAGGTGCGTCCGTATTATAATTCCATCGACGTGGAAAGACCTGCAAAATAAAATAGGGTAATAATGTATGCATTGAAAACACACAGCACTCATGGTAAACACATTTCATGACAAAAAGAACTAAAGTTTACTTCTGGTTAATTTCATACGTATCCAAAGCTACGAAATTATGGGTTACATCATATATTGTCCGCTTAAACAATAGCATGGCCTATGTCATGCTTATGCAGGTGTTCTATCATAGTGTTCTTCTAGTTATAAATAGAAATGGCCTAATGAGTTGCGCAATGGACGCTGCTTGATCGACTCCATTATTTCGGACCTAAAGCTGCGTCTGGAATCAAATTAAGACGATATATAGTAAACACTAGATGTGGGAGCGGTCAAAACATAACTAGCACAGCTTAATGGCATTTTGAGAAAGTTACAACTTTGTAATAAGGGAATAACGTGTAGGTCGCATATCCATGTAACGTAAAGAAGGATGTTAAGATAATTAGGCATAAGTGTGCTATAGTCTAAGATCGCTTGATATAAATTTGCAGTACATATTTTGCAATTGAACATTTCCCTGTAACGCAGATGTAAGTATTCAGATGAAGCTATATGTCCTACTTAAGTATTTGTGTACGATAGGCTCATATCGTTTGGCATATGTTCATTCTTAAAATATTGAAATAGTTCTACATTTTAGTGAGCTTAATTTATTAAAAAACTTATTAGTTTGGCCAACGAACGTTTTGAATGTTTGCAGCACGTGACAGCGCAAAAAGATAGCAATTTTGCAATCGCCTCTTTGTAAGCAACATGCCATGTATTTCAAAATAGGTTTTGATCGTTTTTCCTCAAAAACCCCATGTTAAATTTTGCATGGGGTATTTTCACTAACTGTCTGTTTCCTACCAATGTCTCTGTTGTTTGAAATGAGCCGAAACAAAGATAAACGAATATATTTCTGCTCCGAGTAAAGCTAACATGACGAAATTAGCGAGAGCCTGTTTCGGACACTGCGATGAAAATAAAATGTTGCTAAGTTCTCCAAGGCATGTTTCAATTTCTTTCTGCAATTCTAAAATTCTTACTTACATGCTTCTTTCTGAAACTATGCAACTAACTTTTTTGTCATTGTTAATATGTGATCAAAAATGCATTATAACGAAATTGTCGGTACTTGATTAAGAACAAATTATAGGCAAGAAAAAATTTATTGAAACAAAAACCTCACTCTTTTGCAGAAAGGAAACAACACCTCAGAAAAGGCTGCGAATTTAATATCAAAACATTCCACTGAGGGGTTCTCAGCAAGTGCCGTCTCGAAAGCTAATGTATATAATGCGTTTTTTTTCTCGTATTTTTGAGGAATGACCGCGCACGTGCTAATAAATACAACTGCAAAGATATTGTAGAGTAGAACACGATATAAGAATTGCAGGACGACGCTTTCTTCGCCTTCAAGTATGGAATGCGATTGGTAAGCATATACACTCCCGCTCGTTCCCCAGCTTTACAAGCGTGCCGGCGTGGCATTTCTGTTTCCGGTAGCCGATACGAGCGGTCGCAGAGTGGAAGTCTCCGCCGGAGCTGTGATAATGGCAGTCGATGGCCGTGTTGAATCTGATATCTCGGTGCTCAAGGGTTATCGCATCATTCTGCCTCCCCTGCCATCGGGTGAAGCAATGAAGCGTGCAGTCATTCTGCATTGTGACATTGCGAGAAGACCCTACCGCATCGACGATTTTAGACTACCTATCGAGGAACATGGAGTCATCACGGAGGCGACCGGAATACGGGCATATCAAATGTCTCACGTTTGGCTGGTCAAGTTACGAACCGTGGCAGCAAAGCGAAAGCTTCTCGAGGCAGGGTGGCTGCTCGTGAGGGCCCGTACATGCCTCGTCATCGACCCAACCAGGCGAGAGACCATAGTGAATTTTCACTGGGTGGCGTTTGATGTTACAAACGACGCCATACGAAAAACATTCTCGGAATATGGAGAGGTCAACGACGTGACGCTCAACCACTGGAAAGTGCTGGGTTACGATGGAGTGGTGTCCACTACCAGAATAGTCCGCCTGGTCCTTCGGGAAGGGGTTGCTTTCGACCGGCTTCCTCACCAGATGCTCTTGGGGGTGGTTCGGTCTTCGTGGTGGTGCCAGGCCGTGCCCCCAGGTGTACCGAGTGCCTAGCAGGTCACGAAAGGATTGACACTGTCCGCTGGAACGCCCGAGCTCCGGGGGCACGGCCGACTACCAGAGCGAGCTGGTAATGGATGAGCATGTGGCGGAGCTAGCAGCGGCGCCTGCCGTGACAACGATCGAGCAGCCCGGCAGCGACGAGGGATTTGGCAAGTCTGACACCGCCCCCCCCCCCCCCGAAACGCAGCGGACACATACCGTTGCGGGAGTTGACCACAGCTCCTGCTCCGGCGGTCGAACGCTCGCCGGCAACCGAGGGGGAGACAGTGGTGCAGGCAACGACGCGTGACCGGTCGACCATCCTGAACTAGCAGAGATGGAAGTTGAGGCGGCGTCTGTAAAGCGCCGCCATGAAGATGACCTGGAACTCAAGCAAGAACGCCGGCTGCGCCAGCTCGAAAGGCAGTGGCAGGTGGGTGGAAATAAACGCGTTGTCAGCCAGCCACGGGCATCTTTGCAACAGTACGGTGGCAGACTGACCCAGTAGGCATATGCGCGGAAGGACTCCTCTTAGGACGAAGTTTCTCAAAGGTAAGCACCCTGCGCTTGGTCTCGTTGACTAGTCGATGATATCACTTCCGAAGCCTGTGCGAGTTGCGACTTTAAACGTTCGGGGTCTGGCGGATCAAAGACGACAGCGGCAACTGTATCACCTCGTCCCAAAGCAGGATCTTGATGTTCTTGCGTTGCAAGAGACCAAAGTTAAAAACGAACACCAGACGGAACGCATGGTGCGTCAGTTCACAGCACGTTATGACGTTTGTGTCAGTCACGCGATGAGGTTGTCGGCGGGGTGTACTTTGTTAGTATGTCAAAGTATTGGGGCACTGGTTGAGTCTGATACGTCGTTTCCAACAGGACGGCTAATTGTCTGGGATATTACCTTCTCTTCGTGTGAGTGGCGCATATACTGCATCTACGCGCATACCAGTTCCGAAGAACGAAAACACCTCTTTGAAGGCATTCGGTCTTTATTGGATACATAACGTATGATCATCTTCCTAATCGATTTCAATTTTGTGTGCTCCACACGTGATATATCGAGTGCAACACCTTTCAGAGACGGCAGTACAATGGTGTTAAATGATATCATAATGAATACAAGTTAGATGATGTAGATGACATTTTGGCTGGCACGCCAAATGTCCAATTTACTATTCTCAGGGCTCTAGTCATGCTCGTTTAGACAGATCTCACGTTTCACTAGAGCTACTGCCACTCTGTGCCCAATATCATGTGTTGCCTGTATCATTCAGTGACAATTGTCGAGGGTCGTTCACACTTGCTGGCAACAAACAAAGAAGAGCTTTTTATTGGGATCTCTGGAAAGTGAATGGTATAATAATGGGGGATAATGTTTTCACAGACGGTGTCTAAGAATGTTTGGGAAGGTTTTTTGACGGAGACGGTAATGATATTGGTTGAAGCTGGGAACTGTTTAAGCAAAAGGTGACAATGAAAGCATTAGAGCGTGCGAGTTATATAAATAATATTGAAAGAAAACGCAATACCTTTCTGAGAGGGAGCCTGGCAATGCTAATTGTTGAAGAAAGTCGAACACCTTGCGTTTTGAAGAGTGATATCCACACAGTGAAATCACAACTTGAAGTTTTAGACAAAAAGCATTACCATGGCGCGATCGTCCGCGCGCGAGCGAGAGAAGTGTTTCTGGGCGAAGCGTCAACAAAGCGAGCACTCAGCTCGGAAAAAAAAGATACGCCAATCGGAACGAGATAGCAGAAATAGAATATTGAGGGCCTGCCAGCCGTGACTTCGCAGATATAGAACGCGCGTTTGTTGAATTTTATAGAACACTTTTTTTCTTTTCATTCAGTAAATATGATTATATTTAAGAGTGAGTTTTTCTCCTTACCACTGCAGTTGGACTGCGAAACAATGATATTTTTAGAGGATGCTCTCAGTGTAGAAGTCGAGAAAGTTATTGATAATTTGAACCCTGGAAAATCACCCGGCCCAGATGGCCTGAGGCCTGCATTTTATAAAGGGCTTAAGCGCGAAATCAGTCATTCATTTCATGTATTGAACCTTAAGGGCCCGTGAGGGCATTACATAAGGGGTGGATCATTCATATTATACATTGGAAAAACAGACACAAAAATAAATACATTCAGAAAAAGGTTGGCAAACGGTTAACAACATAAAAAGTGCAATTGAAGACTTGATTTAAAGGCCTTTAGGTCCACGATGGTGACGATGGAGGATGGGCGGCTGCTCCAGTCATTGATAGCTTGTGGGAGGAAAGATCGGTTGAAAGCGTTTGTTGAGCCAGATATGCTTTTGATGGTGCAGGCGTTGTTTAGGCGAGATGATGTTCGATCGGGAGGTGATAATAATGCTGTTTTAAGGTCAGGACAGTGATAATAGATTTTGTGAAGGAGGCAGAGCTGAGAGACGTTCCTACGAAGCTGCAAAGAATAAAGGGTTAGTTGACTTTTTAGGGAAGAGACACTGATGGAGTTATCGTACGTGGAGAGTATGAAACGAGTGGCCCTGTTTTGAATTGCTTCCAGATGATTGATTAGGTAGCCTTGACGGGGGATCCAGATGGAGGCAGCATATTCTAATTTAGGTCGAATAAGTGTGTCGTAGGCCAGTTTGCGGACAGTTGGTGGAGCAGGTCGAAGGTTACACCGGAGTATTCCCAGGGTCATGGAGGTGTCTGCAGATATGGCTTCAATGTGATTATTCCATGAAAGGTCTGATGTTATTTTTACGCCGAGATATTTGTACGAAGGAACGGTCTCAATGATATCGGAGCCTAAGTAATATTGGTAGGACAAAACTGTTTTTTTCTAGTGAAACATATTAGCTTACATTTAGATTTGTTTAATGGCATCAGCCACTGTTCGCACCATTCATTAATTTTTACTAAATCATCTTGGAGTTGAATGTTGTCATGCACACTTGTTACTTTGCCTGTGCCATGTGGTGTATACCATGAAGCTTATAAGCTAAAAAGGCTGCCTTTGTCCTTTTTCCGCTCGCATACTGTTCTCATTCCTAAAACCGATGAGACGCAAGCACTGCGACAGGTAGCGTCGTACCAACCTATCAGTTTGACCAATGTAGATTAGAAAATATTAATGAAAACATTAGCCGCGCAGTTGCAGTCGGTAATCACGGACATACTTGGACCGCACAAGACTTGTGGAATCAAAGGAAGAACAGTAGTAACCAACATTCATGTAGCTCGATGCGTTCTCGAGTGCTGTGACAACATGCATGGTAGTGTTGCAATACTCCAGATTGACCTGGAAAAAGCGTTTGATCGGGTGTCACATGAACTCCTTTTAGCCATACTAGGACAGATTAATGTAGGTTCTATTCTTCTGGAAGTGGTCTATATGGCCTACAAATGGTGTTCGACGAATTTAATTATTAATATGGCTGTCAGCGAGCGCATTCATGGTCTTCGTTCTGTCCGCCATGGGTGTCCTCTGCCGCCTCTTCTCTTTTGCATATGCATTGAGTCCTTTGTCAAAGTATCATTAAAAACCAAATCATTCGCGGATTTGCACTTAATTGGTGTGAAGTGCGCATGTTATCGATGCAGACAATATTGCTATATTCTGTGTGGATACGAAAAGTATTAGTGAAGCAGTGCGAGTTATCAAACGTTTTTGCTAGTACAGTGGAAGCGCCGTGAATTCGCAGAAGTGTTTAGCCTTTTGGCATGGTGAATGGAAGTCTACTCCTGGAATGTTTTAGAAATATCAGCTGGGTAACCGCGCCTGTCAAGTACTTAGGGCTCCCCTTAGAAAACTATCTTGAAAGTGATCCGTACTGGCAGAGGAAGGTTGTTGAATTACCTGAAAAGGCGGAAAAGTAGAAAGGGAGAGATTTGTCTATGGTCGCGCGTGCCACAGTGTGCAGTTTGCTCTTTGTTTGCAAGCTGTGGTACGTGATGCAGGTACGGCGTTGCTCGCGTATCAACGTACAAAAACTGCACCGGATTTTTGCTTTGTTTATTTGGGGATCGTCCTACGAACGATCAAGAGGGACGAACCTCTTTTGACGCGTGCCTGTGTGCGTGTGTGTGTTCGTGGGGGGGGGGGGGGGGCTATTTTTGGCACACCTCCTTTTGAGACAGGTTTAAAATTGTTTTATTTTTATTCGTGAAGTGAGTAATTCAATTTTGCGTACAGTGTGTCAGGTACGCCTAGGAGGAGCCTTACCAGATATTGTTGTGTCTTCTCAGTGTTTTTTGATTGGAGGGATTGATGGGTATCTTCGCGAGGTGTTTAAGCAACACGTGTTCTGTGCACACGTTTTTCTAGAGTACTTGGGTGGTGTAACTCGGAAGCAATTGTATAGAGCCCTTGTTGATGCTGTCTTCCCCGTCCCGCTGTACAGATTCCTATACTCTGTAGGCCCGGAGCAGAACGTCCTTCAGCGCGTTAAGGGAATGTCTGTCCCGTCGGGTGTTAAAACGTTCTTTTTTTAAATATTGTACATTGTGTCTTGCCGGTTAAAACTGAGATGGAAGACAAGAGTATGTTTGTAGCCTGGGGTGTAAATTGTTTCTTGTGTAAAAAAACCAGAGACAGTCGAGCAAGTACTTCTAGAATGTTGTGATGGGTTTTTATTTGGGCTGTGCTACAACGAACACTGAAAAAAATATCTACCTATCGATGCCCCCGGTATTAGGTACGTAGCTATAGATAATAAAAACGGTGTACCGTATGATCTCGTCATGGTTCATGGCCTACATAGCATATGGAAATCTCACATGGCTGTCCGTCAACCGACGTTAATGTCCGTTCGGGTGATGATTCGTTCGGTGATTCTGTACGACGGATGGTAGAAGTGTGGAAGGCTCAGCCTGAGGTTCCTGATTGGGTATCTGTACTAGAAGGTGTTACACATTTGAAGTATTTTACCCATGTCGCGTAATTTGCAGATTGACTGATGTGAGTGTTTTATCATTATGGTAACATTTTTGTTAATGTCTAAGTCGGCAACAAAGAAAAAAAAGTGCCGGCGTGGCCTAGTCGGTGGCATGTCCGGCTCGCAATTAATAGGGTCATGGGTATGTATCCCGCGTCCGCCTATATTCTTCAAAGTTCTTCTTTGAGGCATATAATTTCCTTATAAATTGAAATCATTTAAGACATGCAGGGATTTTTCATTTGTATTACACGTCGTATTTTAATCACTTTCATTCCAAGCGCGACATCAACGTCACACGCGTGATGTCACGCGTGTGACGTTCTTTGACGTCACGTTTCACGGGACGTCACAAGTGAGAATTGTGGGCTATTTGAAATTCCCGCGCGGTTTCATGTGCGTGACGTCACACGAGGCTGTGAAATCCTGACCCTATCGGCCAATCAAGGTTTTGCCGTCCCACCGACACCAAGGCCGACAACTACGGGGACGACGGCATTTCTGGAACGCGAGCTGCTGAACGCTCTCGCATTAAAATGTCAACAATATCAACCTAGTAGAAGGAAATTGAACAAATGAACTGCCTAACTAAACACGCTTTCGAAATACCTTTGCTTTTTAGTTTTTACGGCATTATGTTCATTATTCATGGATTCAATATTTCTATCCAATAATGAAAAAGTGAAAGTTATGTCAAAAATAACATTCTGATATTTCGTCCTTCCTGTGAGGTGACGTCAAATATCTAACGAAAAATGGCGCAGTACATCTAAAATAAAATATTATTCTGTTTTTCTTTTTCTTTTCCTGCTGCCGCGAGGTTTCTCTGCATTCGTTTCACTCTTTGAAACGTCTTGTAACCAGTGGCCAAACAGCTGTAGTGCCTCCGTATTGAAGCATTTGACGTCACGTCTTCAGTGGAGCCGACAGAACAACTCACCTTTTTAGATCAAAAGGGAAAGTTAGATATTTTCACGACACATGTTATCATGGCTTTGAAGTTTGAATAATAGATCGTATGTCCCTGCTACCGTGTAGAACCAATTATAAGTGAAATCTGAAATGATTTTTTTTGCCAGGATTCCACCTATATATTTTCGCACGATTATAAGATCAGTTAAAAACAACCTATTTCGTTTTCTCCACCAGATTGTAATTAATTAACAGATTAGGCTTTTTTCAAATAAATACAACCTCTCTAAAGAAAATTCGAATTGTGCTAAATGACTTTGCAGTTGTGCAGACAACAGCACCAAGGTAAGTTCCGATATAGGACACATAAAATTACAAATCATTATAAAGCCTACTTCATTACGGGGATTGCGTAAAGCCAGTCTTAATCTTAAGAATGCTACTCTTGCAAGTGACAGCAAAGCGTATTGAGGGCAAGATGTGCACATATTTACGCAGCCAACAATCGTGCCACTTACTGTATTCTGCAAGGAAGCTACTAACCAGGCCGGATATAATTGATACATATGTATTATGAACATTAAAAAAAGTTACATAATTTTTATTCTCTGGTTTATTCTTTATATTAAGACGTAAACTTTTGATGTTGAGAAATGGACAATAATGTCGTAGACGTCTAGAAAATACTATAAACGAATATTTTGAATTTTTTGTTTTTATAATTAACATTATGCATTTATTTTTGCATTATGGTCATATGGCGTAGAGGCTTGGTCACAGAAATAAGGCACATGTTTATCACACGAGATAAATCATAAAACGTATTTTAAACTATATACCAACATTCGATCAGTGTCTGCTAGGACTAATGCCAGACACATTTCAGGGTAACTTTTTTATTAGATGTAGAGTGCAGAGAAATAAAAAGGGAAGAAGATGAAGAAAGATAGAGAAATGTGAAACAGAAAAGGCAATAAATATCTATTCCTATCGCGTCAGTAATTAGGATTTTTTTAAACTTGGCTTAGCCGACAGAATACTTTAAGAAATGTGCTTCCAAATAGATGTGTTTTATGAAGAAGAAAAAGCTCTTGTGGAGGGTTACCCGCTAGACGGCGAGTTAAAAGTTCACTAACTCCAATTTCTAGCAGCTCAGAGATCATCACATTTATCTCCAGTAAGGCAACGGCGTGTCCAAATGACCTGATTCACAAATAACAGTAAAATTAAGCATAAGAATTTAGGATCTCTAAGATTGATTCCAGATGCCGACCACTACGTCGCTTCAAGTAGCTTCGGCTAACCAGGACCCGACAGCCATAGTTGGTCAATCGCTACAAGGGAAGAATCTCAAGTAGAACAGCAGAGACACTTTATTACCGCTTTATGACGGGAAGAAACAAAAGAATATCTATTGGTTCGATGGTGAATCTATGGCTGCGGCAACGTGAATGAACTTTTATGAGTATGCCGACGAAAAAATCAATAGCTAGAAGAAACATCATAGTTAGCCTATATTAATACTCTCGATATTTTATACGCATAAACAACCAGTATAGGTCTGTAATGTGGCAACACTTAAATTTAATACATGTATAAGTCATTCCTGATTAAGTGACGAATATACAAGAGACACCGATGTTACATGGGAAAAGAAGTGAAATTGCAAAACTAAAGTTAAAAGAATCGTATCGTGCAGCCTCGTAACATTCAGGAAGTTGTCAAAATGCCAACGTTCCCTATGACTAAAGCTATTCACAGATGATTGCATTCGTCTATTAGGTCATGCCATCAAGTGTACGTGACAGTTAAAAGGAGGAGCAGTCCTATTAGAACGAGCGGGTACGTTTAAATTCACAGTGCCGTACAACTGAGAGTAAAGGTCGCTTTTGAAGTGTTTTGTGCAAAACTAATATATCAAAATACATCCTTCCGGTCGATATATATTGAAAAACTAATTTAGCAAGAAGTCTCTTGCTATAAAAAAGCCTTCAAACTATGTATATGTCATTATCTATGCACAGAAAGCGCTACTGACAAGTTCAATTTTCGCCACATCGCCTGTACTGAATGAATTCCACCCGAAGGAGCGAAACTTTCTCCTTGAATAGATGAGTAACATAAATGAAGTCAACATTTCGAGAATTCGAACTGCAGAAACGCCCATATCAGTGACATCACATACTAAACGATATATAACTATCAAAGTACACTCCTGGATGACGAAGAATTGACACTTATGCAGTGCACATACCATAAGGATATACTAAACAATGCACAATTTCGATTTTTTACTAAAAAAAAACACGGTATTTGTTTCATTACGAATTACACCCAAACAATTTTTCAAGCACAGCGCTAGAATACGCGATGCATCGCTTTGTAGAAGTTCGCAATCATCAATCAAATAACAAGATCCTTGAATTGACGGCACACGTGGCTATATCAATTATAAAAATAATCAAAAACAGTAGTTGTCCCAAATTAGCAGCCTGAGGTATTCCTGCCAAAAGACGAAAATAATAACATAAATAATTTCAAATACGCAGAACGCTGCGATGATCGGACAAGTATCTTTTGATCCACCTTATGAGAATAAGGGAAAGCCGATCCGTGGCACCTTAAGCGATAGCAAGATATATTCACCTTATTGAATGCTTCAGAAAGGTCAAAATGAGTAGCATCAACTTGACTGCGGTTAGAAATATAACCCACCAAATAATCAAGAAAGGTGCAGAGATTAGTATAAACTACTGCTGATGGGCACTAATTTGTTTTTTTAAGTAAAGAGAAACACGTTTATGCACTAGTATTTCAACTACTTTAATGAAAAACATAACAAGGATGTGAGACACTATTAACAAAAACTAGAAGCATCTCCCGCCTTATCAATAGGAACAGTTATAGATGGAAATACACCCTTACATATTGAAATACTAAAACATGTGCTTGAGAGTGGGTGATAACACATATGAGCAACCGTCGACAATAAAGTAAGGAACAGAATCTTTGCCCAATGTCATTTTAAGTTTTAACTTCTTTATGGCCTTCATAATTTCGTTGACAGGGACTTTGGTAAATGTAAGGATGTGAGAGGCGACGGAATCGTTGTCAATCTTGTGACCTTTAGGCGTATAAAAAATAACCACAAAAGTGTCCGGAAAACAACTTCGTGACATCCTTCGGGATAAAAGAGTATTCTGGTTAAATGTTTGAGCAGGTACCCGCTACACTATCTCTCGTGTGGTGTCCAAGAAATTTCCAAAATTTATCTGTTTTTTAAGCAAGTTGTTTTTATCTGTTCTCAATATACACGCTCATTATGCTTAAAAATATTTATATCGAAAAGAGCACGATAGATAGTGTAGTTATGTCAGCACACTTGCCATCCCATGCGTTTATACAGTTTGTGACTGTGCAAATGTTTTGCACGTAGTATATCACATTGTATGAATGCACTGAAGCATAACTTCCAGGTTTCGATGCTTGCTTTGGAATAATCCTATCGATTCCTCGTTTTTCTACTGCAGTAAATGATTCCGCCACCGGGTCTACAGAAGGGTACTTTAGAAAGGGGCGACCAGTCACAATCAAAATAAAACTTATGTATAGGCCGAAATTATTTTCGTTGTTAATCGAGTAATACATATACGTAAGACGAGCTGTAGGTTTCAACTAACCCCGAAGTTAACCATAAAATATGGGTTATAAATATCAGCCTTTGTCCTAGGAAGATGTGCTTGCGTACGATCATTAATGAAAAAAATTGATATCGAAAAGATCCAGAACACATGCAGCACTGTTTTTTTTAAAGTGTTGAATTGATTCAACCATTAAAATGCCATAAAGTTTATAAAGTGAGATTATTTTCTTCTGTCGGAGCATTATGACAGCTCATACGTCCTGATGACCAGTCAACGCCGTGTAGGCTAAATCCTCATTGATGTGCACATCTGAACTTTAAAAAGCCGAATCCTTTTCCGATGGCATCAAAGTGGCCAAGAAAAATTTGGTATGCGAAATAGAAAAGAAATAAATATTACCAATCAAATATATTCATCCACGAACACGGAACGAATATTAAATCCGCGACAGCCTAATACAGTGTAAAAAATGAACGAATGCGAAATCCGCGACTCTTCCTCCCTGAGAAGGCGAAGAAATCGATTGAAATTTGTGTCTGCGAGCGCAGAGACATTTCGTAGGATCTTTTAAAAAAGAGCTTTAAGCCATCATCAAAAAAAGAAAAACAGTTGAACATCGAGATAACGTAATTTTTCACAAACATGGGGGGGGGGCAGAATGTTCGATTATTTCTAGAATAAACACGAGACGTCTTTAGTTCAATAACTCCAACTTACCAGCAATACTAAACAACCCTTTTGACCTCTATGGCACGAGCAGATATGTACAAAGTAAAAAGGCAATCGCAGAACACAATAACCACCAAGGACATGTTGCATTCAATGGCAGAAGTTTGGACGGCTTAGTTTACCTCTATTGAACGACAAAGGCACGCGAACACCCCCAGAAAAGTCGGCATTTGATCCTCATCGCAAAATCTGGTTTCCAGAGACCAGGCAGGGAGCAGCATGGGACAAATATTTCAAGACACAATTCACTGAAATACACTGTAGTTCATGCCGCTGGCGACCATTAAAAAAGCGAGTAAAGATGTGTGTACAGTTCTACCCAATGAAAAAAAAGGCGACTGTCTACTTAGTGTAATACAGCATTCTCTGCGCTCCCATACCCGTCAGTGGAAAACAGGTTGGCACCGTAGTCGACACCGCAGACATCCTTCAGCATTGTCACTAAGAATATCATGGGCGCAGGTAACACGATATGGAACACCAATCGAAGAGGTCGCAGTTATCACGACACTCTTAGGCAGCTCCAAACGGCACGTCATTAGAAGTTGAGTTTAACAAACAGACATGTTCTTATAGTGGTGGCACAAGTCGTAGAAGTCAAGTTTGTATTCATTTTATCGCGATCCGATATAAAGCGTTTCCGATTTAACATCTCAATGAAGAACTAAATAACACTGGACAAAGATGCGTACACTCAGCTGGTTACCACAGTTCAAACGTTCCAAAATATAAAAAGTCGAGAGGAAGCACCCACGTTGTACCCGAATGTAAAAGGTGTCAAATCACATTCACCTGCAACCTCTGTTATTGAGGTTGCTTTCAAACTTCCAGACACTCTCGTAGTGCAAAGGAACTTGACAGCATGCCCCACGAAAAAAAAAAAGAAGTGGCTCAAGCGTGAGTTACAACGAATGCTAAAAGCCGAGATTATCAGACCATCGACGTCAATATTCGCATCCCGAATCACCATCGTACCCAAAAAAGATGTCACTTTCCGTTCATGCACTGATTACCAACAGCTGATTTCCGAGAAAAAGCTTTTCCCGTCCCCGATGGGCGGCGTATATGACATACACAAATAAATAAAAGGATGGTAGTGCTTTTCCAGGATCCACCTTTTGGTCGGTTTGCCTTGCTGCATAACCGACCCGGAAGAATACCACAGAGCCAACGGCTTCAACAACTAGACACTACATTTAATAGGACATGGACGAGACGATAAAGCAAAATAGCAGAAAACCAGGGAGCACCGGCGACGCCTGAGGCAAACCAGCGACTCTTGTGCGCCGCTTCTCATCCTCCTTATCTAGGCGGAGCGTACGATGTGCGCGAAGCCGGCGTGGCGTCGCCGCCATGCGGGAAGAGGTCGCCACATTTGCCCCGGAGTCCAGCAACTTGGCTGGGGAGCCGCCCGGTGCCCGCACTCCCCCCCCCCTCCCCACACCCCTTCTCCCTCAAGCTTCGTCCGGCATGTCGTTGAAAGAGACGTTGTGGGCGAGGGGGGGGGGGGTATCGCTGAAGTGCGGACTGGCGTAGCAGGTCCGGTCGGCGCCGCTGGACGAGCGCTATGACCGGTTCGACGTCACGCTCGCCCGATTTTGTTGACGCGGACGATGCATTCGGCGTCCGCCTTTTCCCAGCTGTCCCTTGAGCTCCTTGTTCTGACTCAAGGGTCGAATGGCGGCAACCTTGTCGCTCTGGATAGTCTTCAGCAGGCGGCTGCTGCTCTCCACGTAGTTCTCCTTGTACCGTGCTAGCTGCCGCGCGTCCTGTTGGGGGTGTCACCGATCCATGGTTCCCTGGGCCCCCCTGAAGCGCCGACGTCCTTGGGGCCCGGTCTAACATGAGCCCGGCTCGCGTGTCGTTCCAATGGTGGGTGTGGTGACGGTGTTCTCTACGAGCCATCTTCGTTGAAAAAGAGGAAGCAGGCGATATGTGGGCTTAGGTGAGGGTTGAGCCTGACGTTAACTTCGCACCCTTCCAAGTTCGAAATAACGGATATGAGGGGGGCACACACTCTTCTCCCCCACTCTTGGTAAGGGAGCAGATCGGTAAAAGTAGAAAACTACCCACAAAATTCGAAAAGACGAAACCGAGGAGACAAAAAAAATTGTTCCTCCTTCTTTATTGTTACCGACGCCGCAGGGGTTACCGCCGTCATGATGGAGACAATGGGGTTCCCGGAAAGGGAGTGCCGTCAGTGTTGTCCCGGTCCTGCCAAGAATCTTTTTCTTCTGCTTGAAAAAAATCATTTAAGGTCGGTGACATAAATAGGTCCGGTGTCCTCACTGGATTCCCAGTGAACCAGTTTGTGAGTGGTGAGCGCTTTTCATGCATGCGAAACGGACCTTGCCACCCGTTTGCGAGGGAGGCTGCGAAGCCTCGAGTGGCGTTACTCAGTGGGTTAGTACGCCGGAGTACAAAATATCCCAACTCGAACTGCAAGTCACGTCGCCCCTGGTTGTGCTGTTCTGGCTGCTGTACTCGGGCGACGTCGAGATTCTCTCCGGCCTTTTGAGGGTACTGGAGAAGCACTTTCGTATGTCTTCTCTCAACTTCACGTAGGGGTGAAGCCTTTCCGAATACAATGTAGAGAGGAGGCTGCTAAAAAGCGGGAGCGCGAGCTCCTTGCCGAAATTCAGTGGGGCAGGAGTGAGACCCTTTGACCGATTTGTGGCCGTCCGGGTTGCGAATGCAAGCTCCGGCCGTTTCGCGTACCACTCCTTGTTGCGCTCGTTATAGTCCACTAACATCATCTTAAGGTTCCGATTTACCCCTTCCGTGACGTTTGCTTGCCGTGGTATGAGGAAGCTCTTTTGTGCTTAATGCTCAGCACCGGGCATGCGTCCACCAATACCTTACTCATTAGATAGGAGGCAATATCGCTTGCATGCTATGGAGGAAAACCGAAACTAGCGAATGTTTCAAGTAGACACTCCCAGATATTTTGCAAATCTAGCTTCCGCAAAGGAAATAGCTCAACCCACTTCGTGAAGTGATCGGTTACCCCTAACAAGTACTGATTGACGAGGGGGCTACGTGGGAAGGTGCCCATGACGTCACAACAACAAATCTGCCGAGGGCTCTGACTCATGATTGGTTGCAGGAGACTGGGGGCTGACCAACACGTGGTTTGGCCTTCTGGTACACCGAGCAGCTACGAGTGTATCGGAGCCAAACCTGCCTCATGCCTTGCCAGGTAGCAATTCGGGATAACTTTTCGTAAGTTTAGCACCCCCTGTTGTGTACTGCCAAGGCAGAGTCATCCCTATCGAAAAGACTATCAGGGAAATCCTGATGGTCTGATGCGAGATCGTATATTGGGACGTCTGATGGCTTGATGGTCTGATGGTTTGATGGGCTGTTGGTTTGATGGTTTGATGGTCTGTTGGTCTAATGGTTTGATGGTCTGATGGTCGAATGACCTGTCATATTTTGGGACGTCTATTTTTTATGGTTTGATTATGGTGGTTTCATGGCTTATTTGAAGCAGTTCGAGTTAGCCACCACTTAAACAAATGGTTGAGTGCAAAGCACGACAATATGTGAATGCATAATGTGGAAACTTAATTGCGCTATGTCTGGATCATGACGAGGTGCGTATCGCACTTAGAATTTAATTATATTGTCCACCGCACACTGGTAATCGCCAGCCTGAAATTTTAGTACAGCAAATGCAGCTACTAATAAGAATAAAGTCAAACAAGCTGCGTTGCTTTGATATTTTTATTATGAAGTTATGAAATCATACATTGTTTCGCTGGGAGGAATGGCAAGGTGGTACAGAAAAACCAGAAACGTTTGAGGAGGTACTATCGTGACCAATATTAGTTGAAACGCCATGACGCATGGCATGTGGTACTATCAGAGCCACCTGTCAGACTTTTTAGCAAACCTCTGTGTTTGCTGAGGCTTAGGCAGGTTGCTTCTTGCACTCATTGCGCCACTATGAGCTGGAAATTGACACGGAACGGCATAGTGGTGCAACGAGCACAAGAAGCGACTTGTCTCTACCTCAGCGCATACCGAGGTTTGCTGAACAATCTGAGAGACAACTCTCATATTATCGCGTGCCACGCGTAGTGGCATTTCAGCTCGTATTGGCTGCGATAGTACATTTGTTCCATTTCAATAGCATTTGCAATATATAAATTAAGCTAAATTAATATAAAGAAAAGGGTAAAAAGGCTACAACATAGGGTGCGATGGCAGACCTGCAACAGCATGGGCAGTCCGTGGTGAGACCACGCATCGGGGAAGGGCAGACAGCAAAGAGATGAGCCTGGACAAATCAAGGGCAATTCAGTGATCAGCGATGAGACCAAACACAGGACGACCATTGACATACGTCAACAGCAGAGTGGGCCTAGAGATGACTCAGGGAGAGTAAGAGTGACATGCTTCATTGTAATTGTGTGACCATGCAACTTTTTGGAGTCAGCGAGCACGGCCTGATGGGATGGCAGTAGCGACCAAGCAACCCACAGCCTTTTTCAAGTGGTCAGCTGATCAACACACTACTTTAAAGTTGGTTGCATAAACATTCAGATATATTAACCTCAAAATAATTGATCTATATCATCATTTAAAAAAATGCTTGTAAATTGAAACCCAAAATAATATGTTAATTACGGAAGTTGTAGTATAGACGCACATACCTTTTTAGCCATTTCTCCTAAGATCGGACAGCTTTTCTGACAGGTACCGCCGTATCTTCTGGTGCTGGGCCGCCCTTTCAGCCTGGCGGTACCCCTTCTTCCTCAGGTGTAGCCGAAAGCAGCCTGGAATATTGAAAATCTAGGGTAAATTTTTTGCAGTGCTCTGACTTTAAACGATATAGAACATCATACATACAGACTGGAGGGTCATAGTTTAAGAAGACCAAGTGTAAATTAGTCTCAATGAAAGCAGTTAAGTGGCAGCTGGCACCTAACAAACCTTCAAAGTTTCTTAGAATTTACACAGTTCAGAGATTACCATAAAAACAAAAGTACCGCAGTATCCTGATTCATGTTCCACTCCCAATAGACAGCCCACCCTGGCTTTTGTTATTCTTTTAAGCACAAAACAGGTAGCCCATGCCTATAAATCTCACTGCTAGGCCAGTGACTTTGTAAGAAATATGACCTACAACTGTAGATAAGTAGACAATGAACATTGGCAACTGCTTATATTTGGTTGTCATCCCTCGCTGTGGTAACAGCTTAGACAGGCCACAGAATTTAAAAATAGCATAATCAATCTTTCACATTTCTTGAAATATCTTCCATTCATGACCTGGCTAAATATTTTATTACCCTTTTTGGTAGCACTCTACGAGGTAGACTACCTTACATTTCCACCAAATTTCTCAATTTTAGGTGAGGCTACCCTCAGGATATTATAGCAATGCTCGTTTTCAGTTAACCTTCTAAAAGTCTCCAAGCCATTATTTCTTTACTTATTGCATAAAGTGATGTTTGCTTCAAGAGCACTCACAACAGTAGTCATAAGTATGCCCATATCAAATCTAACAACCTGAGATCTCCATAACAAAGTAATCCTTAGGTTGGGAGTCAACTGAAGAAAATGAGAAATTGATGGTTGAAATGAATTCAGAACATTTACCTCCCTACAGTTGGCATACATCATGAAAGGTGCATTTCAAACTTGCAATATACATGTCAGCAAGCAGATTATGACCATAAGAAAATTAAATGCAAATGCTAAGAGGATACGTTTACGTTGCCTTTCTTCCCTGAAACTAATAGCCAATAGAATTGAATGCCTTTCGCAGCGTGGGCTGTTAAAAACGATGCAATGTTTGTTCCTGCATCATTACACATTTCTCTTTTACTTCAACATGCTGCTTTGAAGTTTAATCTGATGCATGTGTCTCCCTACTAAACAAAAAATAAGTAGATAAACAAAGCAAAACAAACAAGTTCTCCTAATGCCGAAATTAATTTCCTCTAGGCATTAATTGGTGCTTTACGAAGAAGTGTGCTTCCACAAGAAGTTACACAAATGCCAGAATGTAGATTACAGCAGATCTTAAAGGGTTATGAAAACAGAATTCCAGTGCTTATTTGCTAGCTTGGATGTGGGCTATGTTGCAGCATCACCTCAAAAACAACAAACTTTCGTTGAAAGGCACAAGAAAACTAAATTTAAAGCTAATTAAAGCCTTTCATGTGCACCTGGTGGATGCCTCCGAAGCTTCGTTGGGAGGTAATCTAGCAATGTTGGGGATCTTGAAACGTAGTCGTGACAGAGCAAAAACCGCTATGTAGCTGCACTACACATCGGAGCAGCGCCGTTCTTTGGAGGTATACTCAACTGTTGGAGTAATCTCACCCTGAACGCGATGACCTTGACATGACTTATCTCACATATGGGCGCTTAGTCGGCTCAGTCCGCGTTGGTCCACGTAAAGCCCACAGGTGTTTCAAATGCCTAAGCTGTAACACGTCTACGCCACCAATATGCACCCGAACGGCACAGCTCGTAACCACGCCAGCTTTGCCAGATACCCCACGACGCATCGAGCTCCTCATTGACTTCTTTTCGAGCACTTGCTCGAGTACGCTGCTTAGAACAAAAAATAAAATCATCGGTTCAAAATACAAATGTGCGATTATTGTTTACGGTTATTATCTGTTATGCTTGACTTTCATTCTTGGCAGGGTACCTTTGACACACGTCCAGGTGTTAGCAGACAACCTACTAGAGTAAAATCTCGGTGATACTAATTGGTATGAATTTCGGAATAAAACCAATTCGCAAATTCCCCGGCCGAAGCGCATTGTATACAACGTGAAAATTTTTGGGTGTTCCGAATACCTCGACGCGCTGCGACGGCTGATACGAATGCGTGCTCCACAACCGATGGTGGCGAGGAGGCCACGACCGGCGACTGTAAGCTCCCAAGGCTCCGGGCGGCTGATTGCCTGCTGCTGCCAGGAATCAGCAGCACTTTGTTTACCCAAAGACTTAAACAAAATTACATGCGTGTTAGAATCGGACCCAAAAACCAAAACTACACAAAATGCTAAAAAAAACTGTGCAAAGTGGCCAGCCCCATCACCATCAACACATGTTTCAAATACAATCCAATCTGAATCCAAATTCGCTGTTTTGTTTTTGCGATCTTGTGGAATGGTGTTTCAACCTTGGAAAAGCAAAACCGATTTTACTATATGGTTACCTCTAAAAAAAGTGATTGCGGTGGCAAAAACAGAAAACCGAGTGATGTTGGTGGTGTCTTTGGTGTGGTCCACGGTGACATGCGACCTTGGTTCGAAAAAACAAAGGAACCGAGTTTTCGCTCGCAAGTTTTCGATGTAGGGCTTCAACAGCACTTAGTGTGGGCACTTTCCGAGTATATGTGCATTTGATAAAATGCTTTCCACGAAGTGTATGTTGTTCAGCCGTCATTAATTTATCTGTGCGGTAGAATCTGCATTAATACATTTTTTTAACATTCGTGGGTTGAATATAACTGCGTGTTACTATCGGGGGCGTGTTAGAATCGTGCACACTGCATACAAGATATTTTCTGCCATAAATAAATGCACATTCATGCATTCCTTGTGCTTCAAAATATAAATTTTGTTTCGCTTTCGTTGATACGAATTTAGCATGAAATATTTTACGCGACTCCGCGAGATTCGTATCAAGATTTTAAACAAAATGTTTGCTTAATGAGAGAGCCTGCACCTTGTGCGGAGTGAGTGGGACAAACGCCTTCTCTTGCCCGCTGCCTTTGCCTTGTTGGAGAGGGTACCGGTCACCGACCTCTCCAAAAGCACGTCCACTGGCCGTATGGAAGCAGCAGTGATCTTGCAAAACATGGAGTCGCACTCTGCTTTCCGCATGTTGCCCGGATTCCTGGTTGACGTGCACACCTTGTCCAACATGGATCTGTTATAAACAACAGCGAGAAACAGCTTCACACATACCAGTCGTTGACGCAGAGTGGTACTGTATACTCCAAGATGCATCTAAAATAATTACATGCATGAAATTTAGGCCTTTAAATTTAAAACAGCACTATCTATGAATTCCTATCTTCATGGGCACCTGCACAGCTGATGGGCCTACAAAGCTTCATGGCATTTGCATGAAACAGGTATGTAATCCCTTAGTTGCATCAGGTGAGCGTGACAATAGAATGTTTTCCAGGCCCTGGCTATAACCACAATTAAGGGCCTGGCTACAATAATATTTAATGACTTCTGGTTGCAATCGATTCAATCTACTGTGCTTACACTATCCCAGGAGTGGCCAAACTGAGGCTCGCGAGCCGCACGCGGCTCTTTGCGGGTCCAAGTGCGGCTCGCGGCTCCCTGGAAAACGTGTCCCCATGACGCGTGTCCCCTAGACGAAAAGAGTTCTAGGATTTAAAAAGAGCTCACAGTCTTGGCAGCCTTGCAACACACTACATACATTCAGCCGGAATGCTTTATGCCACATAGATGCGTCCAGTGACCCTGTTTCCTTTATTGTTCTAGAAAGACTTTCAACCGTATACGCATAACGGTTGTCAGGGGCAGTGACTGGCTAGTGAATCATGTAATAATTTTTGCTTAGCGGTGGAAAAGACCTTCTGATGCCTAGTGTTATTTGTTGTAGTCGCCCATTATACTTGTCCTTTTTTGAAAGAACTGTTCCCTCCATATCGTTTCTTGTTAAAAGTAGCCCCTTTCTTTTTCCAGCGACTCTAAACTTTTGTAGTTTTGTCTGCGGCTCTAACTCCATGTCACTCTGGCCACCCCTGCACTATCCTAAACTCTTTAATGTATATCATACACTGCATGAAAGTGAAAAAAATTGTATTTTACCATTCCATCCTTATTCTGGAGGCCGATGGTAGGATCCACAATCTTATTCTTCGCAAGGGTGTCCTCGTCAGCAACTGAAAAACAATTTCACATTGAAGGGGTACGGAAACCAAATTCCAGCACTCATTTTTTAGCTTTAATGTGTTGCATGTGTAACCCGCGGTTCGCCACTTGGACATGACATAGCGGTACTTGTGCCGGGATCAGCGGAAGCGCGCTCGCAGCACAAACCCAGCGGGAGAAAAGAGACACTCTCGCTCGGGCAGCGGCGAGGGTCGGACGTGCATCATGGCGTTATATTAACAATAAAGCCAGTTATTTTACCCAAAACGTCTACGGAGTTAACACATGTTGCAACATAACCTCAAAAATACCAGTCTTTTGTTGAAAGGCACAAGCGAACTAATGTTAAAGCTAATTAAACAATCTTTCAATGCCAGGGTAGAACTTATGAGATGTACTGGGGAGCAGCCACAGGAGCAGCTGAAACAGCTGCTTTGCAGCAGGTTGGGAGCAGCTAAAACTATATTCTGGAGCAGGCTAGAAGCAGCTCAGATCAGTTTTCATTGCACTGCAGCTTGTGTCTTAGACAAGCACGGGAGCACTTTCAATTGTGCTTAGCAGCACAGATAAACATAAGTGGTTACGGACCTAGGTAGATGAAATAACAGTGTAACAGATGCGAAAACTTGAAACTTTGTGAGCCTTAGTGAGAACCAAAAAGCAAATGCCATACGTGTCTGAAGATAGTGTCCTTCACTTTTTTCTGAAAGACTTTCAGCTGTTCAAAATGCAAACCGGCACTGCTTATCGCACAATCCACATGTGCTCTGGCATAGTAATTATACGTGCGAACGTACGTGACGTGCTAAAGCAACGGACGCGCAGTTGCGTGGAGGAACAGGACAACGAATTTCGAGTTTATCCTATTGTGCAACTTCATATCGAAGCGACAGACTATGGTTAACAGGTTATCTTATATTCAAAACGATAAGCAGCAGCTAGATTAAAGTACGCCAAGCAGAGCTACCGCTCGCGTGAGAGCTGCTGGTCGGCAAGGTTTCGGATCGGACCGCGTTTCAGTTCTATCAAATCATGATGTAACTTGCATGAATGCGGTTCCAACTTCCAACGATGAAGTACCAAAATTAATCTTTTGCTCATTTGTTTTTAACTGGCTGACGTCGGGATGCCGGGCCGCAGATCCTCAAGCAATCTGACGCTTAACGACTCGACCTCACCGCGGTCGACTCGCTTAACCGCTTTTGGTTGAAGCAGTCCAGTCGCAGGTGGCTTTGAATCCGACCCCGAGTTTTTTTCGCGCGCTTCCGAATCAGGATACACAAGTAGAATAAACAGAACAAAGGATTGCAAGGCCGACCAAGCTAAACGAGCTCATGGTTAGCAATCGAGTCGATAAAAACCAAAACCAGGACAAAATATTTTTTTGGCGGACGTTTTGCGATTTGGTGCATAATGGCGCGAGGTACTGGCTGTGGCGCTGTTTCCGCAACATGGCGCAGGAAGGCGCAGACAAATGCGTCCGGCGCAAAATGGCGCAAATGGCGCAGCCGTTCCACGCCTGAATGTGCACCTGGTGGATGCATGTGCAGCCTATTTGGGAGGCAATCTAGCAACGTTGGGGAACTTGTTACATAGTCATGACATAGGAAGGACATTCCTCAGTAATCCTGCTCAGCAACAGAGCGCAGCCACAACAGTAGAGTAGAGAGCTCTTTGCCGTTCATGCCTTCTCTCTCAACATTGTTTTTTCCACCCTTTATGAATGAATATCCTCTATGCAAGATATAAGCGATGTGTTGCATATGACATTTTTGGCTCTATCACCGCACACTGAACTTCTTTCATATATTGCAGGCGCATTAAAAAAGTTACATTTTTCAATGCTAAAGCATAGGGTTCTGTTAGTATGGTAAACATACGAGTACCCAAAGGTGAGGCTATAAATGACTTACGTGTTAGGCAGTAGGACCCTACAGCACCTCCCGCATCAACTGGAAGCCGAGCCGCAGGTAGTCCTGCAATTGATAGAGCAGGGTGGGTCAGAGAAAGGTGTTTCTAGCAGCTCCGCCAGTGTGCCCGCTAGCAGCATTACTCATGCACATTGGGGTGTAGGCAGAAAGCACGGCATTCCTCATCAACAAATCATGACAACACATCGTTGCAGGCGTCAAATTGGGTCCGTCGTGCTATTTTTGTGTTATTTAGTTGATTCTTTGTCGTCCTTGTAACTCCCGACTGCTTTAGTGGCCTTTGTGAAATAGAGAAGGCTTGGTAAACTGCAAAGATTTGCATGAGTGGTGAAACAGAGCAATCCCAAGGAAGTATAAATGTTACGGCCTCAGCATGACATTACGCTGAGTGATGGGATTCCCAAGCTGCTTTCCACACTCACATTTTGTGCATGATCGGCTCTCTTTCTGCATCAGTTGGACCGGTCTGTTGTGTGCCCGTTTCGGTCCCTGCTAGCGCTGCTTTTGAGAGCCCCGCCACATCGTCACTTTCAGCTTTTGTCCTAACATAGACCGCATCTAGAAATTAATTTAACGCTAAGATTTAGCTTTCGGACACTCCCAACAAAATAGGCTGCATCACATTACTTAGACAGGTAATGATATTCTGGTGACAGAATTTCCACAAAAACTGCTTTGCGTTAGAGGGCACAAGGGCTGACCTTTTTGGGAGGTGCAGCTTTGTGTGAACTTACAGATGCCTCAGCTGCCCGTTCCCGCCTAGCCAGTTCAGTTGCCATTTCCTCTTGAGTTTCTAGTAGGTACATTTGTGATCATGAATAAATAAATTGGTTAGGAAGCAATGGCAGCTGATGCAACATCAATGCAAGCCATGTATTAAATGACTTGCATGGATTGACGTCGAATCAGCCACGATTGTTCGCGTTAAGTTCGTGCTGCGGTGCACAAGAGTGTGGCGCTCCGTTCATTAAATGGACAGAAGCGCCACCAGAGGACTGACACTCGAGCGCGCTCTTCTTGCACTGAGTATTTCTCGAAGTGCAAGTGACTTCTTCGTGCTGACAAAAACGTTGTCGAGACGAGGAGTGCAGTGGACCGCTGCCTCTTTTCAGCTGAAGAATGCTTAATCCAGCGAGTAAAAATGACTTGATTTGAAAACCAAGACAGCAATTAGCATTACGGAAAAGGTTTGTTCCTGAATCTCGCCTGAAAACGAATTAATCTATCGAACAGTATCGTTATGATAGTAGAGCGACAGAAAAGTTGTCGGGATGAGAAGACAGTCGGATCGCTGCCCTTTGTAGAATGCACAGCCCTGCGAATAAAGATACTTCGATTGGAAAGCGAAAACGTTGCGGAAAAGGTGTGTTCATGCATCTCGCCTGAAAACTAATTAATGTGCTATTTATTGAACGGTGGTGTGCCAGTATTGGAGTAGCACATCGACAGGTTCCGTCTCGCGCTGCAAGACGGAAACCCAAGATATCTGACAAGTGTGAGAGTTCGTTGATTTGACAAGCGAGTTCAAGAATATTGTCTTTCATTTAAATCTGAACAGCATGCATGGTCAATAAATAGATCGGTCAAAGTAACATTCAGAATATGTGGTCGAAGCGAGTCTTCAAACCTTTCAGAAATATTGAAACATTCGTAAAAATTTCCTAACGTCGCCGCGCATTTTATATATTATATTGTTTTGCTTTTGTTTTGCAGTTTTACAGAGCCCTTAATTAATTTATTTTCAAAATAATTTCGGCATCCGCGAGCTACTGGGTTCGTCATAAACATGCGGTCGGAAGTGGCTCATACAGCTCGTCGAAAGCTTTCGGTGTGCTGCGCTACTGTACGCTATGCTTCGTTTAGTTGCTGCGCTCGGAGTGTGACACTCGGAACGTTGGGGTACGAGTAAAGGAGCGCGGACTGAAGGCACTGGAGCAATGGCGGCTGGTAGGGTGCCATATGATGTCACGTGCAAGGCAGTTAAGTCCACACGTTTTCAACTGAAGTTTAAAGCCGGAAACACATTTGCGAAAAAACGCCGAATTTCGTGCGAAAACCGCACACGAAAATCGCACGGCAGCTAGGCTCCTCCCTTGCTCCTCCCCTTTTCCGAAAATCGGGAGCGGTTCGAAAGATCTGCAGCGCCAGAAATTTTCGCACAGCGCCTCCAAATTCGGGGCGGAGGAGCTCGGTGAGCGAAAGCCCGGAACAGGACGGAACAAAAAGATACGATCGGCTCGCAACATGGGGGTTCACGCAGCTTCGGAAGCAGCGCAGGCAACATCGTATGCCATCCGTGCGTTCTCATCTCAACCTTCGTAGAAAACCCCTTCTGTCTCTATCAAAGGGTGGTGGTACAAAGGCTCGCGTGGCATTCAACGAGGTTTTAATAGCTGAAGTTTTTAAGAGGCGCGAAATATCGGACGCCAGTTCGCCAGACTACCGAACAGTCTCCTGAAGTCGGAGCACGAAAACCGCAGTGCATTGCGATTTCCGCGCCGCGCATTCCACCTCATGTGGCTCGTCTTCCGAAAATCGCAAGCCACGATTTTCGCAGTCTCTGATTTCTCTCCGATTTTCAGTTCGTTTTTTTCGCAAATGTGTTCCCGGCTTGCCTAGCTTGGTGCCCCAAATAAGCACAGTCCACAATACTCACTTTTCACCACAGTCGCAATAAAAATGAAAGAAAGCGGCGATTGCTTGTGGCTACGTCGCACTTTGGGATGGTAAAAATACACACTCACCCGTCAGTTTGAGGATCTCGGCGTCGTAATAGCCTCCTCGAGTGTTCGCGTCGCCGTCCCGAAACACCTTGTACACCGTCCTACGCTCGAAGTCGGCCACATTCGAAGGATTGCAGTTCTTAAATAACGCCCTATGGACGCCGCTTATTTTTACGTTCTCGCAAAATCGAGTGAAACCTACCTAAATATCTAAAACCTCGAAAACACTCCACGAGGAAGGGCGATGCTTCCAAGGGAACAAAGCCACACGAAACACCTGGATTTGGATTTGGCTTCGAAGCTTTTGAAGACGCAGTTGCTCAAACGGATATAAGCGGCGAACGTTTTTCAAAATGTAAAGTATAGATTAAAATTTATCGGATCGTCGAGTGTCGAACACTGCGTATAAACTTGAATGAGAATATTTTTGACAGAAATCTGTCAAGTATCAACACTGCGTATAAAGAAACAGGCGCCGGCAGTGCCGGCAGCAGCCGATGCGTCGGCAGCAGCCGATACATTAACGACCAACTCATGATTTATGGGCGCACCGACACCCTCCCGCCCGTGGCGGAGGGGTAGCGCGTTGGGCTGCGGAACGGAAGGTCGCTGGTTCGACGCCTGCAAAGGAACAGAACGAATATTTTTTTGTGTTTCTTTTGTATTTTTATTATATCTATGGTGGTGGTGGTGGTAAAAACTTTATTTGAGTCTACTACGCCGGCGACACTCCTTCGCTAACGACCGCCCTGGTCTAAAATGGTTCTGGTGCAGCTGATTACTGAATAGTGTGGGTTTTTCTACCTTACTAAAATATTAAGGGGGCTAGTTGGTTTAACATAATGATTTAAAAAGCGCAAAGGACAGACACGGACATGAAGTAGACGGGACAGCGCTATACTCACAACTGGGGTTTTAATAGAAAAATAAAGAAGAGAATAAAGAAGCGAAAGAAATTCTACGGAAGACAAAAAGGACGAAAATAAATGAAAAAAAATTAAACAAGTATGAGAATTGTAGTTGTAAATTAATATAAAGAAGAAATAGATTAAAATAATTATTAATAAAGCCATTAAAATAATTTTAACATTATTGCAACATGACTTTGAAGGATGAAGTTTTAGATAATCATGCCCCTAACTGAAAACCTTTTGACACCTCATGTGGGGTGGTGTAGGTATAATAGTTCTTTGTCTGATAAGGACACAGAAGGTTCACTGACACAGACGTCACCACAAGCCTTGATTGCCTGCGCCTCGTAAAGTTCTCTTGATCTCAGGGGCAAATCCAGAGCTCCGTTTTTTCTTTTTCTTTGGGAGGGGGGGGAGGCGGAAATTTTGTAAGGATGCTATTCTCCCATTCTTTCGTGTGCACGGAGGGGGGATCCACCAATGTCAAATTGCCCTCCGAAAAGGGGGAGGGAGGGGTCGACTTGGTTTGGGGGGGGGCGCCGGCCGCCCCGCCCCCCCCCCCTTGGATCCGCCACTGTTTGATCTTTTGCTACGGTACTGTCCGAGGACTTCTGTCTTTTTTAAGATCGGTTGGCAGTGGCCACTGCCAACCGATCTGCCAACCGATCAGGCAATCAAGGCTTGTTGGTGACGTCTGTGTCAGTGAACCTTCAGTGTCCTTATCAGACAAAGACCTATTATACCTACACCACCCCACATGAGGTGTCAAAAGGTTTTCAGTTAGGGGCATGATTATCTAAAACTTCATCCTTCAAAGTCATGTTGCAATAATGTTAAAATTATTTTTAATGACTTTATTAATTTTTTATTTTATTTTTATCTATTTCTTCTTTCTACTAATTTACAACTACAATTCTCATACTTCTATTTTTTTTCATTTATTTTCGTCCTTTTTGTGTTCCGTAGAATTTCTTTCGCTTCTTTATTTTTCTTTATTTTTTTGTTAAAACCCCAGTTGTGAGTACAGCGCTGTCCCGTCTACTTCATGTCCGTGTCTGTCCTTTGCGCTATTTAAATCATTATTTTTCTACCTTTCGTGTCGCCGGTTTTAGTACCTTTCGTGACTCGACGTGTTTTCGCTCAAGCACTTTGAAGGTCGACTGAACGATGAGACACATAAGGCTTTCCACTTAATAAAAAAAATCACATCAACCCTTCGACCACGCGGCTGCGGCCCATCATATATCATACGCGAGATTCAACGACAGCTTTTTTTTTTCGCGACATAGCCTCAAATCGCCTATTTGGTAGCGTGCGAAATTGCGGAGCCTCCTCGACTTTGAGCTGATTATTCAGCGAGGCGGTGGCGCATTCCCCCGACTATTTGACCTTCGAGCGAAGTAAAGCGAAGCAATGGCCGCGCGGTCTGTTTGGAAGCCGAACTTAATTGCCGCCGCGACCGTCCGATGCGCCTTACAACGGTCGCGGGCGCGGGGGTGCGGTGTCGATAAAACATAAAGTGTCGACGAAAAGTCTGTCGACTTTTCGTTGGTAATAAAAGGCGTGATGAAGCATATGCAAAACGATGGACCGTAAGTACGGGTTTCCACGGTGCGTATGATTGATTGCAGACGAACGCACAATTGCCGGTGAATCGGGGGCTCAGTGTGTAAAGAGAAATCGCGTGACATATTAGTTGTGTCAGCACCTTGCGAGCCCGCGACTCATCACATGCTGGCAAATATGTCGCGACCCATATAGCAAATGTTAATATATATTAAACGCCTCTGACGGCGCCGTCAGAATACCGTGAGCAACAATTAATCAAGCACTTTAGATAAACATTGTGTGCAAAGAAAGTCCCGACGGTCGGGCAATAAGACGCTTTTGATGGACCCGAAGTGAAACATAAAACTTCTGACGGACCATCAGACCACCTCTGATGGCCCATCAAGAATGTCCAACAGACCATTAGGCGCCGTCAGGAACTTCTGACGGACCATCTAAACGCATCTGATGGTCCATCAGACTTTTTGACGGTCCATCAGAGTTCCTTGATGGTCCATCAGGAAGCCTGATGGTCCATCAAAAGAAGTCTGATGGTCCATCAGGAAAGTCGGATGGTCCGTCAGGAATGGGCTGATGGTCCATCAGACTTGCTTGATGGTCCATCAGAGTTTCTTCATGGTCCATCAGGAAGCCTGATGGACCATCAGAAAAGTCTGATGGACCATCAAGAAACTCTGATGGTCCATCAGGAAAGCCTGATGGTCTGTTTCGATCGGGATGCATATATCGGATGAAAAGCTTATGTAGCTTGCGGGTTATTACCGAGTCCGGAACGTCGAGCCATCCGGATCGTCGTTGGCCTGAGGAACGTAGCGCAGCAGGAGGCCGTCGTCGCTAATCAAGCAGGAGTCGAACTCCTTGTCACTTGTGCGGTCGACTGGATCTCTTGCTGCCAGCCAAGCGGACACGCGTTGGCAGAGTCCGTCATCCAGCTGGGCCGTGCGAAGCTCCTCGCGGATCGCCGAGTACCCCACCGTTATTCTGGAGATCCTCGTGCCATGGCCGCGACTGTCACAAACAAATGGTTATCCTTCGAGTGTTCCTCGGGAAGTGGAGCGCAAAAGAGCGCGTCAGCAACTCTGTTAGTTGACCCCAGGTGGTACACGTGGGAGTTGTCGTACTGTTTAAGCGTAAGCGCCCAACGAGCAAGATGTCCAGCTGGATTATTAAGTCCCCTCAGCCATGAGAGCGCTATGTGATCAAATTGAATCTGAAACATTGCGCCATCTAGGTACATCCTGAAGCGCTTCAAAGCATAAACATTGGCGAGACATTCATGTTCTGCGACACTGTAGTTACGCTCGACTGGGGTTAGCGTGTCGCTCGTGAAAGCAACTTGCCGAAGCACACCGCCATACTCCATGCTGCAAGACAACGCCCAGGCCACAGTCGCTTGCATCTGTCTGCAGAAGGAACGGCTTGTTCAAGTCTGGGAGCTGTAAATACGCGTTCTCAGACACTGCTCCTTGAACTGGTAAGATTGCGCATTGTTGTTGTTTGGCCCAGCACCACTTGACGCCTTTTTATTAAAAAGATAATTGAGCGGTTGGGATATCTCGGAACCGTGTAGGATGAAATTCCGGTACAACGCAATCATTCCGAGGAATGTTTGTAGGATCTTTACGTCATTTCAGCTTGGGTATTCCACTAGCGCGCGAAACTTATCTTCGCTGGAGCGAAGCGTTTCGTTATCTAACACGAATCCGAGGAGGATCATCTTGGGCGCGGCCAACTGGAGTTTTCCGGGAAGAATTGTGAGGCCAGTGTTAACGCATTCGCTCAAGTACGATGCGAAGGCGTTCGACAGGCTCCTCAATAGTTCTAGAGAAAACATCCACATCATCCATGTACGCCATGGCAAATTCATACTTCGAGTTCCCAAATACAACATCCATAAGGCGTTGAAAAATGGGTGGAGAGTTAGGCAAGGCAAACGACAGTCGGGTGAACTCAAACAACCCTCTGTGGCAGATGAAAGCAGTTTTTGGAACGTGTGATGTGTGAATCTCTATCCAGCGTTGAACTCGTCGTGCGAGGTTCAATGATGTGAGGCTCGGGCTGGATTCGACATACCGATGGGATGCGTGCCCGCGGCCTCACTGCTCTCCGGTTCTGTAACGGTCGTCGGCGAGTGGCTGTTCTAGTTTCAGCGTCGCCAGGCCGCAGTAGTTTCCCAGGTTGTTCTGGCTCTGTTTCTTTTCCGCCGTCTCGTGCCACCTTTTGTTTGTAGTGTCCAGAAGCCTTGGATGCTGCTTTCGGTGATTGCCGGGCTGCTCGCACTCGTAGCAGCAGTTCGATGATAGTTGCCTGCTAGGCCACCCGCACCGAGAGTGCCCTTTGGACCGCCTCCAGTGATTAGGTAAACAACCACTATGGTAGGGCCTCCACAAGGCTTGCGAAAGGCCTCTTGTGGGGAGGGCCTGTACCGCTGCGGCGGGGGTCAATGCTGCTTGTCTGCGGGATTGCGACCGCGCTGTACCAGCTTCCACCAGCACTTGCTGGAGCCGACTGATGAAGATGGTTGTTGGGTGCTATTCGTTGGGCCCCAGCTTACGATAGGGCACGGCCAACGACCACCCACCTGTCGTGGCGACCCGCGCTCGAGACCCTCACGGGCTCCACTGTGACCTCCGGGGACCTCTCGACGAGAGTTAGGTGAACGTACGCTTATCCCGCATGGGAGATCGCCATAGATGCCACGCCAACTCACCTGCTTGACGTGGTGGGGAGAGAGGTTTCTTTCGGACAGTCCATTTGGATGGGGGCCTCGGGCCCCGCCACGCGCATGCCCGTTCGAGCGCGCACTTGGCTGGTGGTGGCGGCACGTAATTCCGCATGGCACGACGAGCTTCCTTGATAAGGCGTGTGCCCGGGCTAGGTTTTCTAGGGTCTCAAAGGTGCGGTTCATAAGCGTAGATGTGTTACCTTGGGTGACTCAGTCTTCTGCCCGAGCTACTTTGTCCGACTCCGGGGTCTTCGGGGCCGCCCTTTTAAAGAGCTCTTGCCTGACCCGAACGTACCGGACCGGTCTTTCGTCCGGGTGCTGCGTCTCTGCCTCGAGCTCTCAGAGAATCCCCGTCGCGTAGCCCGCATGGAGGAGCTCTACTCGAAGCCTTGTCTGCAAGTCCGCCATGCTAGTGAAGAGGGCCTGCGACCCCAAACAGCACCTGGCGCTGGCTCGCAACGACAGCGGGAGATTCCGGTCACCGATGAAGGCTTTTAGGCACCGGAGGCAAGATGGTACGTCTGCAGCTCGCCTAGGATGTCTACCACGGACTTGACGTCGTCGTACCGGAACAGTCAAGCGTGGTCGGGGCTCTCACGGTGGGGTTTCCTGATGGCCAGGCGTGTGGGCCAGGCGCGGCATCAGGAAGTCTCACATTTCCGTCACCTTCGTTAGCAGGTTCATTTGTGCCACTGTGGCCATCACTGCTTACTGGTCTCGTGTGAACATGCTTGTAAGCACAAAAAATAAACGATCCCCAATACCCAACTCAAAAGCGTAGACCTATTGCCGCGGTCACCAAAAACAGTCAAAAACACGCCAATTCAACAAACGCCAACGTGACGGAAGCACGTGACGACGATCCGAAACACGGGGAATAGAAAAAAGGGTTCCCCAAAAGAAGAAACCAAGCCCCGTGAAATTACTGCGAGTGGGTAGCATACCACGATTGGGCGCATTGTGGTCGGTTTGCCTTGCTGCATACCCGGCGAGGAGAAATAACACGGAGTCAACGGCTTAAACAACAAAACCTTCATCTAATAGGACAGGGACAAGACGATAAAGAATAACAACAGTAAACCAGGGAGCACCGGCGGCGCCTGAGTCCAGCCAGCGACTCTTGAGCGTCGCCTCTGATCCTCCTTATCTAGGCGGCGCGTACGATGTGCGTGGCCGGCGTGACGACGGCGCCAAGCGGGAATGTTCGCCCACGACCTATGCAAAGGTTATTCGCAGGTCTCCATACAAGAAGGGACGAAACAATTCACTGCGTTTGTGAGGCCATTTGTTGTCTACGCATACCACTGGCTACCATTCGGCTGAAAAAACCCTGGAACCTGATTTTAGAAGAACGAGTAGAAACACAGGCGAGCTGATGAAGAACTTCTATGGCAACCGGGGACAGCTAACGATGAAAAACGGACACTACAACAAGTCTCAAGCCTAGCTTTTGATTTATTTGAACAAAAACCGGTCTTCTATAAACGTCCAGACCCTCACCACCAAAACAAAACCTACCCTCCATTATGTCTCCAGAAAGCCGGGCAACCAGAGCGATCCAAATGATTCGTGGTACCCCGACCCCCTCGCCTTTCACATCAATCAGAACCAAGACGGCCTGGTTTGAGGGCTGACCAGCCACAGGCGATAACAAGGAACTCAAGCAAAAACCCTCACTATGTCAGGATTTGATGTTCACAGACGAACGTACTTTTCAGTGCAAAAGTCTGTACTTAGACCTCCTGTTGCATACGAAAAAGGGCCTGTGCTGGAGGTACGGCAAGGAATCAACAAAGCCTCTGTCGGCTGCTGACAGCTGTTACTCGAACATAGTTAAGAGATGTGTAATCGCGTCTGTGATAGATTACGCCTTTGAACACTCGTGTCTGCATTGGGTTGGAGAGGCTGTTGAGCTGCAAAACTTTCATGTTTTGGAAGCGGGCGATCACCTAGGATCTTATTATTAAAGTTCTGCTCAAGGTGCTAGAGGTGTTTAAAAAAACTCTTGTGAAAAACTTAGTTGTAAAGAATGTTGTGTGTGTTCCTTACTACCATGGAATCTCTTATACCTTTATATCAGCGGCAGAGTGGTTCAGTTTAATTTAGTTTTCAAAACTCAGAACAAAGAATAAAGGTTAACCCCTTTATGGGTGCTCCTCAGGGGTGCCAGAAAAACATAATAATCCAGATGTGACTTTTGAGGTAGGAGAGGTGTACGACATTCCGTTGCGGTGTGGGTTGTCGTATATCGGGCAAACTGGTCGTTTAAAATGAAATGATATTGGGACATAAAAGAAGAGTAGAATATAACGCAATGTACTGATAAATCGCTAAACATATTGTAAACCTTAATGACTGTAAGACTTAGTGGCAGTATAGCCAGATTTTTCACAAAAGAAAATGTAGGAGAGTTCTGTGGAAGACCATTAGTATTTTGGCCCCTGACAATTGGTCAAGCACATTGTCCTTGGCATCGGATAGTGAAATGAAACGTTGCTTGCTCCTTTATGTCCTTGTTTTGTCGGTTTTCTAAGAATTGTAAGGGTTGTGCTTGAGTTGCTTGTTTCCGCTTGCCGCTGCTCAGCTCGATGTGAAGTCGAGGGTGGCTGAGTCGATGTGAATTTACGGAGGAGCTTTACCTAGTGAATCATTTAAATCTTTCTGGGTGCGGAAGGTCTTGACGTATATATCAGACAGGCCGATTTCCAAATATAATAGAAGCTCTGTATACGTCTTGTTGCTTTGTTCATTTTTTTAATCGTTCCGTGTCTCCGGTTACTAAGGAAGCCAGGTTTCAAAATATGATGATTGATGTGCTCAAATATTTTTGTAACGGTTCTGGAATAACTATGTCAATTACATTCTCGTAAAAAAAGAATAACACATCGACCATCTGTTTTGAGGCCTTGAAGCACTCAGCATCTACAAGCCTGAAGATTAACACCAAAACGAGCAAATTAGACTTAAAAAAACAAATTCCTTGCCTGAAAAAAAAAATCTGACGAGATTTTGACAGAAAAACAAAAAAGCAGCAAAGATGAATAAGAGCAAATAACCTGGAAGCTGACAAAGACCTTCGATATTCACTCACTTTACATTATTTTACGGCGTTATGTTTGTTTGTTTTTCTTGGGGGGATTTATAAAAGTTTAAGCAACAAAAAGAAAGTGGCTAATCGCATTAACTTGAGAGATACGTAATGTTCAAGGTTCCATGGCTGCAAAAGGTTGTGTCACTTCCTGGTCAAGGTAACCTGTTTTAACTCGCTCTTGGCACTGCCCGACTTTAAACCACATTTTAAAATTTGTATTTATGCACAACCAAGTATGATACAAAAAACTTTCCTTTCTGTTCAACCGTGTGTGCAAGCGCGCTTTATCTTTGTCCTTAAAATAGGAATCCATCAGAATTGCCCTTGAACTAATGCGATGTCTTTTTTGATTCTTTTTACCTCCTCTATGACGAAAGCATCTACGCAGTTAGCGGAGGGGGGGGGCATTTTAATATGGTAACAGTTAACTTGTATTATTTTTTTAAATACGCCACATGTTGGCCCTTGATTATGTTATTTATATAATCATTTATTTTGCATTGACAACTAAAGAAGGACAATATTGCAGCATGCAAAATACATTACGACTTGCCGTAGTTGGTCCAACAATGATTTGTATATGTTTCCAGTCCTAGGTTCATAGAGGTCAATGCCCAAAAGTATGTGTGCAGATGAAGGAGGAGATGATTGAAATATATTTAGTTTTTCTTGTATTGTCTGTGGTTGAAACAAGGCAAGCATTTGCAAGTTAAAAAAATTGCGGCCTGTTAAATTCAATAGATCTGGTCCTAATCCATGAATAGCCCCTAATATAAGCTATTTGTCCACAATCCGCGATTGCTAATAAGCGTTTGAGGCACTTTTTGAGAGCGGCTCTGGGTACGGCTTTATCTACACAATATTGAATGAAGGCGTGATCAAAACGTTTCGATAATCTGTCGACTTAAATTAATGTAATGTGCTAAAACATCGATAACCTGTTCTAGTTTTTTTTTAATTAGTAGTTCCTTCTGGCAATTATATTATGCCGAAATTTATAGGGAAGCCGTAGATATTCAGTAGTTTAACTGAAAAACAGAAATAAACATCCGTCGGTGTTAAAATACAAAATCCGTTGAGATAAAATCACACAAAAACAACATTCAGTAAAACAATGAAAAAAGACCAAGTAAAAAATGTTCAAAGAGAGCATTATTGCCTAAATTTAAAAACAAAGAAATATATGTTAAAACTTTCTGACTCATATTTGTATAGCTTTTTTTGCTACAGTTACAGATTTGTCGGAATCCGCATTGGATTAAACTTACACTGAAATAGTTTTTCTATCGACACTGATAGTATTTAGTGATCATTCCAAACAAATTAACAAAATAATTTAGATAGTAAAAAGAGACCGTGTGAAAAACCTATCATCTTGACCCAATGTGCGTTATAATTACATACCGGACATTCTACGACCTTTTCATACAAAACATTTTTCCTCAGCGGTCCCCTGACTATTATCGGTAGAATCGTTGCTTACGATGTTCATATGAAACGGTATTCAATAGTTGCCTTCAGATTTGTGTGAAGGAGTTATATTTTTTTCTGCCCGAGCATTCATAGCCTCCTCATCACAGTGAACATACATATCTCCTCCAAAGACATGGCTTTTAATTTGACCTAATAATGTCGGAATATGCACCTTTAGAAAAACAAGATAATTCAGAAACTAAAATGTGCAATGCAAGGTAATTTTTCGTTTCTCTACATTAAACTATAAAAGTACGAACAGGCACGAGTGACAATTGCACAAATAAAATAAAAATGGCTTTCTTAATTTTGCGCGCAAATTCGCATGCATATAATAAATGGCATACCCTCATGAGATTGAATACCTGGATAATACCAGAAGCACTCTCATTCATGAAATTTGTAGACATCTCGACCCTTTGCACTCCATAATGATGAATTCCAGCGTTCCATAATGCATGCATCTTAGTCGATCCATTGGAAGACTTTATATCGATGTTGGCCACAGCCGCGTCCCTGAGAAAATCACGCAATATTTAATTGACTCTAAATTTTATAAGCCACTGGTGAGAAACGCAGTATACTGTATTTGTTTAAAGCTATACTTTTCTCGCCGTGTATAGGATGCAGCGTAATCATTTCGCCGAAAAAACGTGTTTCATAGGTAAGTAAATAAGTAAGTAATTTTTATTTTCAGCAATTGTGTGATAAGGTGCGGCCACACGTCAAAATGCTTCCATGAGGTAGCTTGTCCAGGTCTGGTGCTCCTGCACTTACAGGGCATGGTGACAACAACAACTACTGTATACACCACACTTTGTCTAAATAAAACAAACGCGTACAATTACAGGGGTTGATAGAAACATCTACTATACACTACACTTTATCTAAATAGAACAAACACGTACATCCTTTTATTGTTAAACAGTTAATATCAATGTGGTCTATAATGAACTTGTTAAGTAATGTAGGCAGGTTATGCTCAATACATTGCAGTGCATAATTTGTACAAAAATGAGGCACATTCTAGAACTCTCTGCGTCTGACCAGGATGGAAGATTCACGTAGTGTCAGGTGGGATACATTAGATAAAAAGAAATAAACACATCAGTCCTCACCCATTTCAAAGTCCATACCCTTCCGCATTGTCCGCACACAATTCATAATTGGCACGCAAAAAAAAGGAAATTGATACAGCACACAATAAAATATGCCTGTTTCATTAGCGCACAATGAAGCCCTTAAAATTGAGCGCTTTCTTTGATGCCATTTGTTCTGACATGATTTTAAATAGGGCGCGTGAAATTGTACTTCCGCTGCGTCTACGAGGAACGCGTGACCACTAGACAAAACAGACGAACTAACATCGCGTGTAAGCCGTGAATTCAAAAAAGATGTATTAAAATAAAGACTTGTTCTAAAACTGCGTTCCCTCTCGTCAAATTAAACGAACCTAAAGAAAACAAATCGTGTATATTTCGACCATTCAAATAGTTGGCGCCGTGTAAAATTTTAATCGGCGTCCTAACTTTCAACAGACACGGTACTTCAAATGTCCCGTTTCTTTATAGCGGGCATTTTTCGATTAACGTCCGGTATCGGAGTTTCATGCTGAGTGCGAATGAAAATAAGCGCAATGTACAATCGGCCTAGCATATTGTTACCGAGGCCTTGTACTAATTTGCATTGCCTTTATGCACTATAAAACCAAAACTCAATAAGATTGCTATAAATACAAAAAGACGATAAATGAAATAGCTTGAAGTATAGGTGCGGAACATTTTTTATCGTGCTGGAAGGTTGCTCCTGATAAAAACGAATGTTGGAAGCAAGGCCAGGGGAGAGGGTATACAGATGAACAGAAGCTTGATAAACAAATGTATGACAAATTGCTTGGCAATTGTGTTACATGCGTGAAACGTTCAGGCCTATTGACTAAGCGGTGTCACTTTATTTCAAAAGACGTAGTTGCTAGTCCGTGAAGTTTGGGATTAGTCTATAGAGCTCAAACTCAGTAGTCTAACAACTTTGCTCAAGCTTTTCATCAATTAGATTCCGCGCAGCTAAAGGCCCACGGTGACGACGCTGACCAACTGGTCATGATATGTTTGGTGGAAAAAAATTATATTCATCTGTTAGTATACGGATAGCGCCTAATCAGGCTAAGCAAAGGCGAATGTTTTAGCTCTCGTTCCCAGGCCTAGGCGTTCATATCAAAGATAAGCGCCCCTTCAGCCTGCAGATTTTTCCTATGGTTAAAATCGGGCTCATTTAATGCTAGCCTGAAGGTCCTTTGGTCCACGTTTTGTGAAATGCGGGTAACTCCCCTGCACTTAAAACAGCCACAAGGGGTCTTTCGAGGTGACACAACCTCGCCGTTTTGGGGCAACGTTCCTAGAGTTCTAGCCGAGTTCTCTATGTAGATGTAAGTCCTCGCTCGTCGTCTTTAATAACGGACTGACATGACCTTCCCCATAACTAAATTTCCCAGACGCTCGCTAAGTATAAGAATGCAATTAATATACACATGACATGTTTTATATTAATATTGCTCATATTCAAACATGTGTTACGAATTCGACTATCACAAAACGTGACCAGACTGGCTTTGTGCGTAAATGCTACTGCCCGCTTCTTCACAAAAAAAAAAAGATTTTCTCGTTTGTCATTTTTTATTTGGAGAATATTTGTGGATTAGATTATACTGACCTATAAAAAGTTAAAAAAATATCCGGACATCAGCGATTCAATCTCATCTCAAATCACCCTGGCGTAGGTAACGGAAGTTATCGCTTTGCAGAATGATAGCCTTGCGCAGAGGAGTTTCCAGGAAACAACATAACGAGTGATATGACAGATCAACTCTGATTTTTATTTACCGGAACCGTCAGATCTAACGGTGAACTCGTGTGCATCGGTAAAATCCTCACGGCTTCTTTTGCACATGCTCATTATAAACCACTCTTTGAACTCTCCTCATTAGACCAGTACTGACCTTCTCAAACCTGAATTGTATGAGTTGGGAAAGTTTTTCTGCTTCCATGCTATGGCTTACTGTCACGAACGCCAATGAAGGTCCAATATATAAGGCCCTAACAAAAATGTTTATGTTTTCGAAGGTTCATTGGGTTGATTCTGTAAGTCAATATTCACCATTTATCTGTAGAAATATATATCCATTTTAAGAAGAGTAGAATTTTTTTCATAAATTATACCGTGTCGGACATATTCAAAGAAACCATGCCAATAAGAAAAATTATACGGAACTTACATGTAGTTAATAAAAATCCCAAATTCGGTCTTGTTTGTCATATTTTTCGAATGGTCTTTTATTACTTCAAGGAGCCACTGAATGCCCTTGTATTTATCATCAAAGATGGTTACACGTGGATGTTGATAATAAAGGCTGTCCAAGAAAATGTAGTCACATACGCCAGGCTGCGTTGCGACTTTGGAGGATGCTAGCCAAATACCGTACGTGCAAATAATTGGTCTCCAAGCCATGGGCGTCCCTGAAAAGTTAGGAGGCTTTTTTATATCAATAGTATATCACCCGCAGATATATTTACAAAGAGGATACACATGCTACTATTAATGAATTGCTTAAAGTAGTAAGCTAATTACACCTGTCTCTAACTCAATATTACGTCGTTATAACCCTATTAAGTGCTTTGAATAAAAAGAAAACTTCCTTCGCAAGGCGAATTCAAGAATGGACTACAGTTTTAATGTACACATTAAGTGAACTTAAAGTACATTTTCTCTAGGGTGAGCTAATCAGTTCTTCCACTTTTAACGGAAAAAATATCTAATATATTTGACATCACTTCGAAGTGCGGGCGCTGTTCTCACCTATCACTTGCATACTATGGGCATTCTGCACACGTCTGTGCACTTTAGCATTACGCGTGGCAGAAGTTCTACAATCGAGCTCTTTGCTTTACACAGACCTGCACAGCACGACTGCTCAAACAATGCAGGAGTATTTGGAGGCGATATGCACGCACTTTTAGTTTTGGCTTTTTTGTTCATTTTTATTTAGAGCGTACCTTCAGGGCCACGAGGGCATTATTATAAGGGGTACATATTACAGAAAATAAAACTGTTTGTCGCTTACAACAAGCATGCGAAAAATAACACTAACAGTGCACGACGGAAGTGCAATAATACTTTTTAAACATAATAAAACACTGTACAAAGAAATAGGCTGCAGCACATTAATATAAAAATGGGCAATAACAAAAGTGTAAATATTTCATCCGAAGTCTCCGTGACGACGTGCTGTGGAATAGATTTCCAGTCAATAATCGATTTGGGGAAAAAGGCAGTTTTCAGACATTTTATTTCAGCTACAAATACAGTCATCTCTCTTTAATTTGGACCTCGTTATTATTGGTACCTTGTTATATAAGAACTGCGAAAATAGTGCAATTTGGTCTTGTTATTATGAATAACTAACATTAGTGGCGATTTTTTGGGGAACGGAGGTGTCCATGACAACGAGACATCAATGAATATATATATATATATATATATTCAATATATATATATATATATATATATATATATATATATATATATATATATATATATATATATATATAACCAGGATTCTGAAAACAGTTATCATTTAATATACATCTTGGTTCTAGGTATATAATTCCGAAATATCTTATTCGCAGACAATTTCTCCGCGAATATAATGTTTTACATTCCAGTTATTTTCTTTAAATTCGTTACGGTCGATCGAAACTCGTAAAAATGTTACAAAAGAAGCTGTTCTATTTTTCACACGTTCTAGTTTTTATGTTTAATTTATGTTATATGGGTCCAACAGTAGACATGCTTACTCTAATATTCGCCTAACGTTGGTGGCGTATAACAGTTTTCTTTTAATATAAGCCAGTACAACTTTCAAAGTACGTTTCACAAACATTTCTAACGCGGTTCGCCTTACTAAGTATTCTTCTAACGTGTTTAGGCCAGACAAGGGCGCTGCTCAAATAGATTACTAAATATTTGACATATCTAACTTCCTGAAGTACAACACCATTCAGCGCGTATCTCGATTAAAATGTTTCTTTTTCTGGTAAATTTAGTATAATACATTCACTGATATTTAACAATATTTCCCATTTGTTACACCAAGTCTATACTTTTTGAATGACTGCCTGAAGTAAAATAGAATCATGCTCACTTTTAACCTGTGTATCAATAACTCAATCTTCAGCATATAAATGTTTGCTGTTTGTCAAATTTTGGGCTATGTCATCACTGACATATTAAAACGAAAAGTGGATCAAGTACGTTCGCTTGCTGGACAACCGAGGTTACATCAACATACGAATACTTTTGAGCGTCAATGACTTCACTTCTTTACGATTGAATAACAAATTATATATCCACCCTAGAAGATAGTTAGGGTGACAAAGGAACGAAAGTTTGTTCATGAGAAGTGAGTGAAATACCTTAACGAATGAGTTTTGAAAGTCTAGGCTCTAGGAGGCAGCAGTCAAACTGAACACTTTTATTTAGTGAAAATTAAATATCATCTCTACATTCTATCAGCTGCGTGATGTGCGGCTAATCATATCAGAAACCATGCTAGCGCTAGGAAAACAAATATTCAAACTCGAGGTGGCTGACCATATTTGTTTATAATATAAGCTTTATTAAATAAAACAAACACAATTTAGGAGAGGGTAAAGTTATTAAAAACCTGGCTTTTTTGGCGTGAGTTAAAAATATGCACAGCATTTCCTCTTCTATTCCGAAGATAGACTGCTAGAAAATAGCTGTTTTCTGCAAATAATATCTAGAAAAGGTGAAGTAGCAACAGCACACATTTGTAGAACATGAATGAGTTTACCGTTAGGTCTCGTGGCTGAATAAGATATAACATTGCGAGGTAGTTTATGTGCTATCGTCCTCAATAACGAAATCTAGCATTGCATCAAAATTAGTCTCTAAAGGTTGTGCTTGAACAAATTAGGTTGTTGACAAGATAACGAATTGAGCAAAACTAACAGGCCCGATAAAACTATCAGATGTCAGTGCAGCTCTGCTGATAATTTCAGGAATGCACACAAGTCCACACCTACCCGATATTTTAACAATTTTCCACAGTTCGTTTCGGTTGCTAAGAAACTTTGGCCCTAGCTTTGAATAATATTGTTTTCAAGCTCTTTTAACTTTAGCCTTTTAGATATCGCCGACACTTCGAAGCTCAATTTTTGCCCTTGTCCTGTGTAGTCTCCCACTTGTCCTTGTCTTTCGCGCTTATTATTTTCGTAATGTTTAACCAACTATGCCAACACATTATTTTGCTTCAATTTTTGCGGCCGCGTTCTGCATTTGTTTATGCTTGATAAATAATGTACGTTTTTTGTTGAGAAGGCATCGCAGTTCTTTTGTCATTCATATTTTGTCGTTTCTGCACCTTCCCGACACCATCTTAAAATAAATGTAGTGAGCAATTAAGAAAAGAAACGTAATTCCTAAGTACATCTCACAAATCTTTAATTTCACGCAATGTGCACGCATGTGCAAACTCCGGTAGATAAGTTAATAAATCAAAAAGTTCGCTGTACATAATGTAAGTAAAACAGCGTAGAACTACCAATACTAGGATGAAGGAACAATCAAGATGGGACAGGATTCTTCCTTTTTTGTAGAGTTTGTCGTTCTGGGCTGTTTTACCTACATAATATTTAGCCTACATCAACTAGCCCAGCTTTCAGCTTTGATATGCTGTAATAATCTCCACGACAAAAAAATACTTTTTGGGGTCGCGGCTTAGTAATAATGGCTTGGTGGCATGTGACGTATACAACGGCAGCTTCGTTGTCACCAATACCCGGAATTGTAAAGACCGACGCGATTACAGACGGATAGCTTGCAAGAAAAAGATCTAATACATATTCAAGTGGTGCGCTATACCTTGTCGGAAGCGACACAGATTGTTTTAACTCATGAGCATTTAAAGTTCATCAAAATGTTCATGCAGTGCCCGACGAATCTCGCTGAAGTGGTAAATACTGAACCCATTAAATATCTCGAAGTTTAAAATCACCGCCAAGTATCATGGCATCAGGTTTATTCAAGTTAACGCATTTAAAAGATACAAAAGGGGATTCAATGAACTGCTACCTGGTGGTTTATAAGATGAGCCTATTGTTAATAACATATGACTTTAAAGTTTTATCTTGCACCATACAGATTCGCACACGGAGTCTCTGTATTCAAGAGCCGTGCTTTGTAGGGTTTTCGAGACAAGCAAAACTACGCTTCCGGCCCTTGTGCTCTTATCTTTGCGGTAGGTTTCCCGACACCTTCTTAAAATAAATGTAGTGAGCAATTAACAAAAGAAAGGTAATTCCTAAGATACATCTTACAAATCTTTAATTTCACGCAATGTGCACGCATGTGCAACATTTCAAAGTTTTATGGGGAAGCATCAAGGCAGGATTCAGTACCCAAAGCATCAGTATTTTTGTAGAAAGAACGAAATTCAGGTAGACTTTTTTTATTTTCGACACATGTACAGTTAACTGTAACAAAAACAAGTTATAAATAGGTTGGCATTCTGGTTTGGAATTATTGCCGTTGATTATTAGCATTTTCGCGCATTGTGTCATTGTCGTGATTGCACTGGTGTATTTTACCGCGGATAACGAACTTGTTTAACGTAGTTTAAATTTCGTGTTTCGCTACTTGGCGAATTTTAGAAGTTTACGCTGGGCATGCTGTAGATCAGGGAAAAACTCTACAGTAATATAAAAACCACTCCCTTTAGTTTATGTGCCGTGTACTGTACATTTTGTTTATTTTTAAATAATAAAAACGTTCACATATGAGGGCGTGCTTTCTCTTCCCTAAAGCAGACAAGCATATGTGCAGGCACAATGATAGTGAGCTCAATAATGCCTGACTTCTGAGACCAAAATGTAATCCCCTTGGCCTTGGAATCCGCCGAAGTTTCACTTGCTGCGTAAGAAAAACAATAAATGGTAAGGTTGTTTCGTCGAGAATGACTTTGAAGTTCGTTCTTCCTTGTTGCGGCTATTCAAAGTGGCATGTTCAGCGCCAGATTTGCCGTTTATAGTTCATTAAACTCTTGTTCCTAGGATCTGAACTATGCCATCTCGACTTCAGTACAAGCTAGTCCTGACGAACCACCTTCAAATTTACCTTCGAATGTTGTTCGCATTACCCTTATAGTCTCAATTCATGCAGTATTCATTTCTCTCTCCGTTCATAGCATGAATTAATTGTATTGCTTCGACCAGCTGTCTTTGCTGTGGAGAAGTGAGAAGGCATGGGGTCAATTCCACATCTCACGCCATCAATGGTCGTTTTTCTATCACCCTAGTTACAAAAAACTGCATCTAGACTAACATATAGCAAAACAAAAAAACAAAAACAACCAATATACGCTCTACACAAATAGTTGAGTTCCAGTTCCGGCAAAACAGAATATCGGTTGTGGCCTTATAAGCTTATAATTCTATTAAAATCAACCTGCAGACACAGGAAGAGTGAACGTCCAACCGGCATGTCGCCGCCGATAACTGAGGGTGGATTCTGAAGCAGCCAATGATATACAGTCTCATTGAGTGACATGCAACAGTGTGGCCTACTGTAGTCATGGTTGAAAGCCAGGAACCGCGTCGAAAAATCCAGCGACGGGACGTTGAAAAAAACTGTACAGAATAGCTGGGCATTTGCCTTTGCTGGCGAAAGCATCTGCAGTGATGGCTGAGGTGTAAACGGTGCTATGCCGGACGCCCATCTGCCACAGAACCTGCAGAACAGACAGAGAGTGAGCGTCCCGCCAACAAGCCCGCACCGAAATCCGGGGGTGCATGATGAAACAGGTGCTGATATGCAGTCCGATCACATGACGTAGAACACAGATATCTAATGTAGTCATGGTTGAAAGCCAGGCACAGCTTCGAAATATCCAGCGGCGGGACGTTAAAAAACAGAGCAGAATGTCTGTGCATTTGCTGTCGCTAACGGATGCATATTCAGTGACAGTTCACGTGTAATCGGTGCCGTGCTGGAGGACTTTCAGCCCCAGTATCTGCAAAAATAGGAAATGTGAGCGTCCCGCCGACATGCCGGCACCGAAACCTCTCGCACTTATGCGCAAACAAAGATAGTCTTTCGCGTACATCCAATGCATAAGTCCAGTCACATGAGCAGAGTCTTGTTTATCAACAGGGAATTGGTGCGTAAACTCTAAAGACTAACCTTCGTTTTGCATTGTGAACGACGCATATGCTCGAGCTTACATTGGCACATTCTGAAAGCGTAATTTACGCCATATTTCTTGCATCAGATATAAAACTTGTGCTATAACCCTCGTCCAGCCAAATTGACATGTGTAGAGGAATGATTAGGACTGCACATTCCAGTACTCGAAAAGAATAGACTGCATGTTATTTTTCAGGTTGTGCCTAGGAGCCGGATCCTAAACCTGGGTTTATTTATTTTAATCACTTCTTTCTTTGTACGCACAAGGCCCTTGCGCACTGCAACCGTTAAAGCAAAAAAAAATAATTCTACATTTCGTACCGCACTATGCTGATGGAGTTGACCCGTGTACCTTTGCTGCTCTGCCCACGTCGAGTTCCTTTCTCAAACTACATGATCATATGTTAAAACACGTTATGGGCCTTAGTGCGGTTAGTTTCCACAATGTATTAAAGGTTTTGGTAAAAATTTGCTTTTATGTTAGTAGCTTGAGCGATAATGCGTTCCTTATCATTTCTCGTGACAGCGGTTGGTAACGGCTCGATTGATATGCAGGTAATGTGTACTGCATTTCTTTACTTTTTGTAACGTCTAGAACACTGGTTTTCAGACGTTAAGTCACAGTAATTGTTTCAATTCTTGTAACTATCTTAATAAAAAAATAAAAAGACATGCCAGCGACTTTTGTGTCGTCGACATTTCGTTATATTTGTTTAAAATATCTTTAAAACAACCCAGATGCATATGGTATGGCTCATTAAAAAGTTGAATTTCAACAACTAAGACACTTCAACTATACTCATGTTAAAAATATGTTGCCTTAGATGGCTTGAACTCGATTAACATCAGAGAAATTAAACAATCATACACACGTGTTTTTCTCGTAGTAGTCCGGCTTTTAGATGGCCTTGCGGTTGTGGTTGCAATGTGTGTTGACGACCTAACTCTTGTCATAAGGGATGATGTTGTCCTTGCGGCTGTCGTCTGTATTTGTGTTGATGTAACCGTTGTCCTTGGACTGGTTGATTGGCTTGCGGTCGGCGTTCGTCTTTTTCTTGATGATAGGCCTGTTGTGCTTTCTGTGACTTCGGTGTCAGAATCAACTCTTTCAAACTCTGTTACGTTCTCCGATCCGAATTCTGTCAAGGAAAACGTCCGAACTTTCTATATTGCATCACAGTAGAATTCCAAACCGCCGTTTATCAAAATGATTGTGAGGATGTTTCGACATTCTGTTTGGGTGCTTGAAAGCCGCGAAATCCCGTAATGTATAGATACAGCTGCAAAATTTGTTAGATATGGCAAATTTACAAACTTATAACTTACTTGAGCCATGTGTGATGCAATTACGCCTAACTGAGGCAAACGACCCCCCCCCCCCCACCCTTCTATTACCACTAATCTGTTGAGCTGAACGAATACACGATATGTAACAGAAGCCAAATGCTTGTGAGTCTGTAAATATGTTCATTTCTTTATTTGCTGTTTTTTATATTGGTGAAAATATCGTAAGGGTGCTGGCCAGCTAGTGAATAATAATCATGTTCAATTAACCTGAGATTGGCGTGAAGAGGATTCATCAAAACGTAGAAGAAACAGATTAGACAGGACGCCGTTCTGCCAATTTTATGTCTCTTATACGTTTGAATGTTTCCTTTCTAACCCAGTTTCAGGTTAATTAAACATAGTCTATATTGGTCATTCACCAAATAATCTAGACATCATATATTTACGCTAATATATCATCCGAAGCAAACAGCAGTTATCGCTATAGTGCCTTCCTTGTTCTTAAACCCGCGGCACTAAAATGTACGTATAGCAGGCTATATAAACGTGTATATCATATCAAGCTGTAATCACAAGAACTTCTGTTGTGGCAAAATATTTCTAGTGCTCAAGTACAAAGGGTGAAAATAAAACGTATATGGTAGTAATTCGATAACTGTATTTTTTTAAGTTACAACATTCTAAATCACCCATGCCATTAATGCATATTAATAAAAAAATTCGGATATAAAATAATAGACATATACACGTTCAAAGGGAAACTCAAGATGTGCTTAGGTTCGAAAAAAAAACAGAAGTTGTTATGTAGACACCTTAAAATATATCGTAAGTTTTCATTCGATCTTATTAGTGCAAGCGTCGTAAGGACAAATATAAATATCGACGTTGACCCACCCGCAGCGGCGCGACGACCGTAGACAGCGCGAGGACAGAGAGAAAAACTAGCAAAAGTGACGTCATCAGCTCTTTGAAATCACCCTTGCATGCTGCTAACCTGGCGCGGGGATGCCGATAATGACGTAACGACGCTATGTACAGATAATAGACGGCTGAAACAATCGTCACAAGCCAGGCGGGAATCGCTGAACGCAGTTTTAAAAATAAACGCGGTTTAGTTTTATTTTTGCTCGAGATGGGTGCGATAACTGAATTCACGGTACAAAAACTTATAGAGGTCCGGCACTAACTCAGACATTTTCAAAAAGTGCTGCAGCTTAGCTTTCTGAAGCTAAGTCAATACACATTTTTTTCCGGGAACATTAAACCACCAAAGTACCGAAACCACAGCTAGTCAAATATTAACGTTGCTTTCGCAGGCCACAGAACTATGCCATATAACCAAAATGTTCTCATCTATTTTTAAATGCTTGTGAATATAGCAACATGATAGCAGTTCCTCAAACCAAAACACAAATAATTGAAGCCTAATCGAGTACGAGCACGCGCGCGAGTAATGTTCAGATTTCATCAAATACGCAAAAAAGATTTCACGGTTTAAAACACCCTCGACAACTCCAGCGAAATGAACGCCATGCAGCAGCAACGGAGAGATACTCCTAAAAAAGGGTGCTCTCCCTTACTCGTTTGCTTTCGCTGCTTTGTTCTCAAAGACAGCATAAATTAGTGCGTTTTTCATGTTGTTTTGTTAACGTTCACGCAAGCGCCGGTGCTCGACTTCTAGAGTATTCGTGTTCGTTCATAATCAGGACCTAACTTTTATCATATTGCCCCACCTTCTTCTTCTCGAAAGATACTGTTCGGCCTCACCTGGAACGCTCAACGCTCGAACCTTCTGGGACGAATTATCGAGATGCCCACTCCCACAACACAAGGAGCTGCTCGTGACCCTGTGGAATCAGTGTCGCTCTTGGTTGCAGTTACGCCGCCATATCACCACCCATGTATTCAGCTGTATCGACACTCGTTCTTTATTTTGTTTGTCGCAAGTTCGCACCATTAAACATTCAGATTGAATCTGGATGTTCACCTCCTATGCTCCTACCATTCGTGACATTTCGGTGAAGGTGCAAGGCGGCACCTTTTTCCCTTCCTGGTGCGCCTTCGAAGAGGAGCAGGACCCGATCGAATACAAGTTCCGGAAGACTCTCTGTTATTGAAACACCTGAAGCACGAGTGAGCAGTTGGTAACAAGGCGATCATTCGGAAATTCCACTTCTGCCGGATTCTCAGAGGAGTCGACAAATGCAACTGTGTCCTCTTGTGGCCTGCAAAGCTGAGACTTGCACCGTTGTCTCCTCCGTTATTTACCTACACGTCGCTCCTCAAACTCCGACGACCTACCAGGGTAAGATTTACAAAAGATGCCTAAGACTGGTTGCAGCAATACGAACGGGTAGCGCGGCATAACCAAAAACTCCTCAACAGCGTTTTTAAAACGTCTATTCTTCCCTCGAGAGAACCGCGCGATGCTGGTTCAAAGAACATCAAGCTACGATTTCAAACCGGGTGCTAATCAAGGCTGAGCTCCGTCGAAGCTTTCCATACCAGCAACGACGGGAACGCGCCGAGAAGAAACTACAGTCAAGAGCTCAAGTTCTCTTCAAAAAGTGTGGTTAGCTTTGTAGAGGACGTTCGTTGGCTGTTCAACCGTGCTGAATCTCCGAAAGCAGAAAAAGACAAACGAAGATCCTCATGCGTGGCGTCAAATAACTTTTTTGGTTGCCGATTAGAAAATCTTTTTACAATTTCGGATGGTTTCATGCATTAAGTAATTAAGATTAAGCGGGCTCCCAGGCCGGTGCCGTCCGCTACAAGCGACTACCCAACGTCGCTGTTCTTGCTCTATGTAACATCGAAGTCGGTTCCAGCTTTGCAGCTACCCAAGAGATGATCCGCGACGTCATCCGCGATGTGAGAGAGAAGGTTCAACGGGCGCTTCAACCAGAGACATCTGTCAGCATTTCGGCGCCGAGGAACCGACCCTGAGCTACGCCGCAATTGAGCGACGACCGCTGCTAGGAAGCCGCAACATACCTGAAGTGTCTCGCGTAGAAGCGAAGCGCGAGGAACGAGAGCGTGGGGCTTATGCGCGAGCAGCCGGTGCGGCAGAGTCAGACGAGAACAAAGCCCAAATGGGGGCGCCATCATTTAGACAGAACTCGGTCGCTGCATTAGCGCCCTTTGCAGTACTTGCACTCTGCACCCTCAAAGGGAAGCCCCTACGCTCTCAATACGCTCGGAGCACTGAGGAACAAGCCCCGTACGTCAGAGCCGTACCCCCGACGCCAAGGAAGACGGTCGTGTGGCGCATGGCTGACCGGCGCCCGTTGTGCAACCAGTGCGGGGAAGCCACCCGCGTCTGCCACCGTTGCCCGTACAGACAGCTAGTGTCTATGCGGCTTCCACACCAATGACCCGCCGAAACGCTGGGGTGAGCGTTATCGAGAGAATGGGGCCTACCTAGGATGTTCACCTTCCCCGATGCCTGCGCCTCGAAGTCAGTCTCCGGTCACTTTCACCACGACGTCCAGCTTTTCAGATGCATAGGCTTCTTCGAGCAAGCCTGTCGCACATCACCCCTCGACGGGGAAAGGTAAGCGCGGCAAACCTGGGAGTTGAATTCACCCAAGACAACAGTCGGATAAATCCACCAAGAGGATCGGAGAACCTCCCACCCCTCCATCTCCATCTAGCGGCGACAAGCATATGGAACGACGATTCTGAATCGATGCCTTACTACCTCAATGTTGTCATCGACGGCCGCTACGCGCCGGCACTCCTTTACAGCAGAGCAGACTACTTCATTTTGAGTAGGATGCCGCCTCCCCGTCTTCTTAAAGTAACGATACCCTGGGACGGTTTTACAAGTACGCAACTCCAGAGGACGCCTCATCACGCCTGTTTGGAGGTGCACTGCTCGTTTTGAATTTGCAGGTAGACCTGTCAAGTCAAGTTTCCAAATTCATCGTCTTTCGCGACGGTGCTAGAGACGTCATGTTCGGCATGGACTTTCTATGTGAATATGGTGAACTGATCGACCTTCGAAAGAACAGGTTGACGCTGCGAAAGCTGTCATACCTTCGGAGGGATCAGGAACGACGATATCCACCCTGTAAGTCATTGCGGACCACGCCAATCTGCCGCCGCGGTCGACTGCTCTTGTGCCCATCGTGGCCGCTGCCGTAGCCTGCGCGGACGTTCTTTTTGAAAGGCAACTTCCAACTGCTTTTCGGAAGAGGAATAGGCACTCCCGAGGAGTCGTAACAGAGCCGCAGGATGGAACGCACTGAGGTCCTCGTGACAACGTTTCGGCAAGAGGCGCAACATCTCACAAAAGGTGCCTCAATAGGCCACGTAGAGGAACTCGGAACTCCCTCTCCATCTCAGGCGTACATTGCACTGCCGTTGCAGCTCAACGGGAACACCAAGCTCAGTGCCACGGACGGCTGCAGCTGAGGACTTTCTTGCTGAATTCAGCGACTGCTTTGCGTCGACGTCAAAAATACGCCAAACAGAAGTTGCTAAACACCGCATCGTTGCCAACGACAATGACCTTCATGTGCATCGGCCGCCGTACCGGGTCTTCCCAAAAGGAAAGCAAGGCCATTCACAAACAAGTGCAAGGAATGCTCAAAGACGACATCATCGAGCCTTCATGCAGCCCGTGGGCCTCTCCAGCCGTACTGGTGAAAGAGATGGACGGAACGCTTCAATTCTTTGTAGGCTACTGGCGGCTCAACCCGGCGACGAAAAAAATACGCGGATCCGCTCTCCCTAATCGAGGGCACACTGGACTCGCTGCGCCACTCTCGATATCTCTCCTCGATGGACCTGAAGAGTCGCTAGTGGCAGAATCGGAGTCGACGAACGGGACCGGTAGAAGAGTGGCTTCGTCACGCCCGATAGAATGTATGAGTTCAAGGTGAGGCCCTTCGAACTGTACACGGAGCACACTTTCCAGCGTGTCATGGACACCGTACAGGCAGGCCTCAAAGGGCAAAACAGTCACGTTTACGTCTACGACGTCTCGGTATTATCAGGCCAACTTCTACGAGCACTTGCGACGCATTTGAGCCGTTCGTCAACCAATCAAGACCGCCCGATGAAGGGCCGGTTCGGCCAGGCGAGCTAAAGTTGCTGGGTCACGTTGTGAGACACGTAGATGTTCGTCCTGGCCCTGGGATGACTCGCGCACAAACCGGCATTTCCACTGTCTACTGACAAAAAGGCCTTTCGAAGATTTGGGACATTGCGCGTGCTACAGTCAGCTTCCGGGATTTCGACAAGCAGTTTGCGTCGCTCAAACTCTCTACGAAAGATGCCGTGAACTTAAAATAGAAAGGAAATGAGTGACAGACATTCAACGAGCTAAAAAAATGGCTCCAGTTGCCACCGATTCTCGGCCACTTCGACCAATACCGCTGAAACCGAAGTTCACACATACGGCAGCAATGTACGGCTCGGCACGGTACTAGTCTATTCACAAGAGTGTACATTACCCGTTAACGCCGTATGCAACTTGGACGTTGTCAACGCGTGAAGAAATTACTCGACGACCGACACAGGAATGTCTTGCCGTCGTCTGCGTCATCACGATATAAACCCGGCACTTATACGGGAGCCAATTTGGAGTGGTCACCGTCAGCTGCTCACGTAGCCTGAAGGATTCATCGGGACGCCTCACGCGTTAGAGCCTACGACTGCAAGAGAACGGTTCATGCGGAGCACAGTGATACCGACTCCCAGCACAGCAAGAGAACGGTTCATGCGAAAAGCAGAGCGATGCCGACTCCCAGTCCAGAGCTTCCGTCCGCTCAACCACCGGTTGACCCAAAGACGACCACGACGACCACGATCACTTTCTTGGCGTCGTTAGCATTAAGGGCAAGACAGTGCTCCAACGGGATAACCCTGAACTTCGCGCAATTACCGACCACTTGAAGGGTGGAAGGGCACGATTCCACGATCCTTCTCGCATGCCCTGCCGAAATTCTATGTCCGTAAAGGCACTTTATACAAGGACAACTTCGGCACAGTAACTCGCGATGATCGCTCGTGACCCTTACCTGCCTTCAAGAAGAAATCTCTCAAGCCTGCCGCGACGACCCGACATCTGGTTCCCTCGGCTAGAGCATCACTCTAGCAAGGCTCCAAGACAAATACAGCTGGCCTAAACACCAGAAGACTTTCCACTTCTACACAGGATCGTAGCTCGCGTGCCAGCGACGGAAGAAACATGACGCCGCTGCCGGTAGACCTTCGGCAACCTATTGCGCCCCCGACAGCACCATTCCAGCAGATTGTAATGTATCTGCATCTACGTTTCCTGACGTCGACCCACGGAAACCATTTGGATAAGCGTGGCAACTGATTATCTTATCCTCTAACGCCTAGACAGATGCAGTCCCGTCGGAAACCGCTGCGGAAGTAGCCTTGTTCTTTGTCGAGTCCATCATCCTTCCACACGACACTCCTGAAGTCCTGATAACGGCCTGAGTCTCATCGTACATGGCGTTGCTCACACGAGAGATTCTCGGTCTAAGTCGCACCGACCACCGTCGAGCCATGGCATACCACCCGCAGACCAACGGGCTGACGGCGCTTTCAAACAATACCATTGCCGACATCATATTGATGTATGTGGACGTGGAAACCAAGACGTGGTGGGAGGTATTGCCCCACTTAACGTTTACGTACAACACGGTGGTTCAAGAGACCGCCGGGATTACACCTATTCAGCTGGTACACAGCAAAATAATGACGACGCTCGACACTGAGCTACCCCACGACCCGACGCTCGACGCCAGTGACGACGCCCAGCTGGTCACCCAAAGAGCAGAAGAGGTACGCATCTAGCCCGCCATCGGGTAATAGTCAAACAGCGTCTCGGCGCTGGCAGATAGAACCCTTGTCTTCGCGACGTGGATTTCCATCTCGGAAAGATGGCGTGGGTGTGGACGCGCATTCACCTCCTCAGCGTTCGCGAGAAATTATGAAAACTCTACTTCTGACCTCTACAAGGTCCTTCACTGCCCTGGGGACTAGAACTACGCTGTGCTCTCCGGCGGAACTAGACCATCAGGATACCGCCAGCCACGACCCGGTGTGGTCCACGTCGTTCGACCTCAAGCCGTTAAACGCGCCTAATGACAGTGTCACAGCATGTTTATTTCGTCTCCCCGTATTTCTTTTTTTTGTGCTGTTTTTTGTGTTTCTGTCGTGTTGCATCGCCGACGATGCGCTTTTAAAAAGGGGATAATGCTGCGCGTGCGGCCGAGCAAGCAGCGCTCGGTCACGAACTTCTAGAAGATTCGTGGTATTATTATTTTGGACCTAACTTTTTAATTTATTCGCATTTTGTTGTTCTTTAAACGTTACGTTCATTCTGAACTCGAACACTCGAGATGCCGACTCGCACTAGAAAAGGAGGTGCGCGTGACCTTGTCGAATCGGTTTCGCTCTGGCTCGCTGCAACACCGCCCAATGGCCGCCCACTTTTCAGCTTACGTGACGCTCGTTATTTAATTTGTTTGGCACAAGTTCGCCCATCAAACTTTTATTTTATACGCGATTTTTCCAGCCTCTGCTTCTTTCTTTCGTGACAATATAAACTCACTAATCGCAACTCATCAGCGCCGCATCATAATATGGGATAAACAGGAGTCAGGAAATACTTAATCGTGTACTATTTCCCTCTTCTGCAAGAGGAGAGCAGCGCTATCAGGCAAACATGTTCCTTTGCTAGTCTTGTAGTATGACCCAAGCACTTGAGTAGATGTATAAAATAAATATTGCAGACAAAGGTACCTTACGTACTCGGGTAATAACCGCACTGTTTATGAAGAAAACATGAGTGTTCGCTTCTTCGCGGAGCACGCTGATTGCCAATCATCATGATCGACAACATGCTTCCAGCTGTTTACAAGAAAGCGATAAAGTCTTCGTGTGAAAATACCATCTGTGGAGATTGCATTTGAATGGACAATCGCGTTGTCCATCTGGTTTTTTGCTATGTTATTTATTCGAAACGCAATGATTGGCTGCATAGGTGTTCTGTAGGAAAGTAGATGCAAGGGACGCATTAATAAATAGTGCAACTACTATACGAGTAAATACGTTATCTTTATCAAGGATAAACACAATACAAAAAATCTTAGATACGAAACTTTTTTTTCTGCTGTGTTAATCCAAATGAATATCAGAGCCCCATCAGCTTAAAACAGTCACCAATTGGAATACCATGACGCACGTAATCAGATTTGATTCCGATGGCGTGCTTATGAATGCAAGTGCTGCTTCTCACACCTACCGGATACTATATTTACTAGAAGGCATACTTTTCATGAATATCCTACCAATTAAAACAAATTGGTCCTGCTGAAAAGCAAAGCAAAGCGTCAATGTTGTGCAAACAAAGGTGCAGCTTTGTTTGGCAACAGTTTGGACCCGATCAAGTACAAATCCATAGGCATTCCCTCTAGATTATCTATAAATGCTATCTTGAATATATATGCCGTAAGTCACAACGCACGGCTCATTGAACAACTTTCTTCCCACCCTTCGCCGATATTCTTTGTTGAAGAGTAGTAGTGTCGTACTTTGCCTTCACGCGCCTCGATTATTTTTAAAGGCGCTATTACCAGACTTCATTTGCTAAAATGAAAATATAGAATATTTTTTACTTTTAATTTTAATTCTGCAGATTATATACAGACTTGGGCAAGGCAGGTTGGGCTCATCGCAATCTACTCAAACTATATTTTTCTGGAGTGGGGGATTTTGATCTGCGGTTGCAATTAAACTGCAGCTGAATAGCATTTGACTACAAAAATATTGCCAAGCCTATTGCGGTCATTCATTGTTTCTTCAAACGTGAATCCTGAGGACGATATCCGAAGTTAATAGAACAAAGCAAAACGCAAAATTCGCCCACTTCGGCGACCTTCCGGAGTGCGATACTTATGTACATGTTTTACAGTAAATTGTTAACCTTTGAACATGAATTCAAGTTTTTACCTAGTGAATCTTACTAGTTCGGAAAAAACTCAGAAATATAGCTTCCGGCCAAATATAAAAACAAAGTTAAAACAACTGTTTTTAAATCTTATTTATGAGGCTTTCAATTGATCACTCTTAGTCGCACGTGACTTAGAATGTATATATATATATATAATATATATATTTGTATATATAAGATTCATTAACCACGATAGACGTTTCGACCTGAGACTAACTCTTCGATCGAAAATTGTAAGCAATTCGCCTCACATAAATAACTTTTATATGTAGCAGTATTCTACAAAGCAAGAAATCAAGAAGTTGTTTCGCGTGCTGATCGATAAACCTAACATTGTTTGACAGCCGTTTTGCCTTACCAGCGCGCCTGCTGCTGCTTCCTAGAATCGCCAATGGCGGAGAGATGGATGCAACAATTTTTTAACCCTCATAAAGAAACGGTACCCGGTTAAAGTGGAGAATATGCTGCATTGCTCTGGGATATTTGATATGTTTGTAAAATAAATGATTTATTCTCGCGTGATATATTTCTAGTTATTTGCTATTTGCCAGAATGATTTGAATGGCATATCGGGAATATGTCAAGAAATAAACGTATTGCTGAAATTAAAATAGCTTTTCTTTTTTTAGTTCTTAATCTGATTTTTTAATATTATCGGAGTCAAATTTGATATTATGAGGAAAACGAGGTACGGCATTAGGGGTGTTACGGTTTCTGAGATCATAGTTTCTGTTAAAATAAAGATATTTGCACCTGGAAAAAACACAAAACTACCATTAAGCCCACATTCCCTTTGACACTGCGAAATTCGCTCCGGACTTCAAAGCATATGCGTGTCCAGCAGTCTAAAAGCCAAACATTGCGATACGGCATTCCTTTTCCGCTAAAAATTCCCTTTGCGCTGGAGAAGAAGGTCAATCGGTCTTTTAGATTTTCCGACGTATAGATAAAGTAGCCGCGCACGTTCGAGTAGGTCTGGATTTTCGACCGTTAAGTGCGCAATTTATTGAGAATTCATAAAATATAAGAAAACTCGAAAAAAACATTTTTCTTGCCATTCAATTAAATACACGTCAGGCTTACAAGTAAAATCACTATATAAATACTTTAAAAAATACTGAAGAGGACATCGTGAGTTTTAGCTTAGACCTTTCTGTGGCCATACCACCAAGTGTTTATATCTAGATTTATATGGGTGATTTCAGATAAATCGGCCAAAGGGTAGCTTGTCGACTTTTTTAAATCAGCTGATGTTTTTGTTGTGTATAATACGATGCAACCTTCCGCCGCTTCGTGGAACCCCTACGGCGACTCTCGGGCGATCACGTAATGCCGTCGTCCCGCCGCCGGGGCATGCGGAGATCGGGTTACCTGAGCCGCCCTGACGAGCGCAGGCTTGGCCGTACGAATATCGTGGGAATAAAAGCAGTTCATACTCAGCCACCGACTGGAGTAAACACCCTCTATAGAAGGGCTGAGACGCCCAACATAACATCAGCGACAAGAAGTTGGATTTAGAACGGATGTAGTAGTTCTGGAGGTTAAAACCATGGCTATCGAAGGTATGCACGGCGTCATCGAACCTTTTTCTGGCAAGAACTGGGCATCATGGATGCAGCGTCTTAGCTTTCACTTCGTGGCTAACGACGTCAACAGCGAAGCAAAAGCGGGCGCTCGTCCTCACGCTTTCTCGTTTCGACACTTCCGAAACTGCTCGTGCCGTGGTGGCAGCGAAGACCCCTGAGGAAGTCAGCTTTGGTGACTTAGTGACACTACTACAGCGGCCCTTCGACCCAAGACCATCTGTGCTTTAAGGCAAGTTACGTCTTCCAACGACGTGACCGATTGCCCGACAAGTCAATCAGCAGCTACGTCGCAGCACTCAAGCGGTTGACAGCTGACTCCACCTTCGGAGTACTGTCGCCAGAGGCTGCCACATCGACCACCGCAACATCGACGTCGTCGCAAGAGACCGTGACATCCGTTTCACCAACGAACCCTACTATGCTGCCACAAGATGTCATGCTTCGGGACAGGTTCGTCTGCGGAGTGCGCGACGAACACCTCCAACAGAGACTGTTCACAAAAGAAGAGCTGACTTTTCAACGTGCATTGGACATAGCTTTTTGAGCGGAAAGTACGTCCAAGCAGCAGCGGGGAATCAAAGGAGCGACGAGCTCCGTGGAGATCAACAAGGCATCTCAGGGAAAGCCTGAACCTAAGGATTCGATTCCACGACGGCGTTGCTACCGATGCGACGGCTGGCATGAGGCTTCACCCTGCGAGTTCAAGACAGCGAAATGCCGCTGCTGCTCCAATAGAGGCCACATCGAGAAGGCTCGTTTCGTCTTTGCGGCGATTACAGGAGCACTGTTAACGCAGCCGCAAAGAAGGCATCGTACCAGCTTGCCAACAACGACTGAAGTGTTCGCAAATGTGCGCGGTGGAACTGTCTTCTCGACTCTGGATCTGTACCAAGCATACCAGCGAACGAAGGTCGACGACGCAACTGCTGCTGTGGTCACCATCAACACCACCAAGGGACTGTTCTAAGTCAAACGGCTCCCGTTCAAAATTTCTGCAGCACCAGCCATCTTCCAACGCATGATGGAGACCACACTGGCCGGAAATCCGGGGGTGACTGTTTACCTTGACGATATCATTGTCAGTGGGAAGGACACTCTTGAGCATGCGGAACTTCTGGACCAGGTTTTACCGAGGCTAAGCAAGGCAGGTCTACACCTCAAGCAAGGGAAATGCCGATTTGACATTGAGTCAGTTGAGTTTCTGGGATATGGAATTGACGCTAAAAGTGTGAAGACTACCTACGAGATAGTCCAAGCTATCCTTCAAGCGCCCGAGCCAACCGATATAGACATCGCTTCAAGCTTTTCTTGGGCGTCTCGCATTCTACGACCGCTCTTTGGAAAACCGCGCGACAGTTTGCGCCGAGCTGTACAAGCTCCTGTAAAAAAGTACGCCCTGGAAGTGGGAAAGGAAGCACCAGACTGCTTTTGATGCACATAAGGGCTTGATTCAATCCTCCACTGTACTTCCTCATTACGATGAGACGAAGCCTTTTTTCTTGTCTTTCGATGCGTCACCGTACGGTGTCGGTGCCGTGCTCGCCCAGAAAGATGAACTTGGCAGAGAGGCCCTGATAGCTTTCGCATGCCGAACACTGGGAGCCGCTGAAAAGAATTACTCCCAGCTCGACCAGGAGGGCTTGGCAGTAATTTACGGTGTCAGTCATTTTCACCAGTAGATGTGCAGGCAAACACGTGACAGTTTTAACAGATCACCAACCTCTGCTTGGCATCTTGGGAGAAAAAAACAAGTTCCTCAAGTCCTGTCACCTAGGATGACACGATGGTGCCTCAAGCTTCCCACTTACGACTACAATTTAGTCTACAGACCGGGAAGACACCATCATAGCGCTGATGCACTCATCAGGCTGCCGCTTCCGGCACAAGACGATGAGCCCTGTCCCCCGGCGGACGTACTTTTGTTGCCGTCACCTCCTAGTCTCGAACTATCGCCACGTAAAATCGCTAAAATGACCCGACAGGATGCACTCTTGTCCCGAGTGCTTACAGCTATTTTAAGTGGAGAACTGCATAAACTCTCAAAGCAACAGTTTTCACCGTACTGCAGACTCGGCACAGAACATTCAGTGCAACAAGTTTGCCTCTGAGGGGTTCCAGAGTGGTCATTCGCCACAAAGGCGAGAATAAATGTGCTTGACTTGGCGCATGGAGATCATAGAGGCGTAGTAGCTATGAAGGCATGCGCCCGAGGTTACTTTTGGTGGCCAGGTGTTGACAGCGACATTGAAAGACTGGCAAGAAGCTGCGAATCTTGTCGGCGACACCAGAAGGCACCATCCACAGGCACCAATCCCCGAATGGACGCGCGCGACGACGCCTTGGCAGACCATTCATGCGGACGTCGCTGGCCCCGTGGAGGGGAAGATGCTGCTGATCGTTGTCGACGCGTACAGCAAGTGGCTAGAAGTACGCAGCATGCGCAACATACAGTCAATCACACTGATTGAGGTGTTGCGGGAACTCTTCGCAACGTTTGGAGTTCCCGAAAAGATGGTAACGGACTAGGGACCATCCTTTGTTTCGTCCGAGGTGGAAAACTTCCTAAAAAATAGGTGTGACTCATATGACAAGTGAGCCTTACCATCCCGCCACAAACAGACAGGCGGAAAGAATGGTCCTCGAGACGAAGCAGGCGTTGGCAAAAAGTCAAAGCGAAACAGCAACATTCTCGTGCAGACTGACAAGGTTCTTGCTAAAACAGCACACAACCGTCTGTACAACAACTGGAAAAACACCAGCGGCGCTCATGTTCGGCCGCGAACATTCTACTGCGCTCACACGCCTACAGCAACGCGTGCCGGAAGAGCCGGCATCTGAATTCCGCAGAGAACAAATCATCTAGAGAAGTTACAGTAGAACAATACGTCTTCGTCCGCAACTTCGTTGGAAACCCGACTTGGATTAAAGGAACCGTTATGAAGAGACAGGGACACCGCTCTTGGCTGGTGAAGTGCGAGAATGGAACGGTTCGTCGACACCTGGATCACATTAAACCCTGTGCACAGAAGAATCAGACGGCGAACTCGACATCGCGCAATTCCAGCAAGGAACCGGTGACAAGCCATGTTCCGGCTCCATATGTTCTACAGCCGGACTCCCCAGCATCATCCGAACCCAATCGACCTGCAGCGCCCGAGTCCCAAAATGGAGCTGGCGCGCAATCTGACCCGTGCGACACGGTACCTGCCGACCAGCGGGAGAGCGAGTCAGCGCCAGTTTCCACTGCGGTGCCAAGACCCCAGCGCGAACAGCGTCTCCCGGACCGCTACGGTGACTCAATCTGAGGAGGAAGGGATGTTGTGTATAATACGAGCAACCTTCCGCCGCTTTGTGGAACTTCCTACGGCGCCACTCGGGCGATCACGTAGTGCCGCCGTCCCGCCGCCGCGGCATCCGGAGATCGGGTTACCCGAGCCGCCCGTGACGTGAGCAGGCTTTGCCGTACGAATATCGTGGAAATAAAAGCAGTTCATACTCAGCCACCGACTGAAGTTGACTCCCTCTATATACGGGCTGAGACGCCCAACATAACAGTTTTTTATACCCCATTGTCTAGTGTCTGGTGTAAACGAATCCACACTTAGTTTTGACCGCAAGACAAATTTGGGGACAGGAGATGTCGTAATGCATTAAGAGGTGGAGATTTGCATTAACGCGCACTGATAGAAGGAGCACGTTTGATGGTGGATACCGGAAACGATGAAATTAGGAGAATTCTAATGCATTTTAGAAACAAACTGTTGGTACAGCCTCCTTGTGATATAGAGTAATATTATTTATTGAGATTATAATTTTTGTTCTAAAAATTGCCAAGCATCCCTGCTCGAATGACAAATGGCGAACATTTTGAGGTCTGTATTTCATGAAAAAATCGAATCACCATAATATACTTTCCAGGCAATATATTATTATATATATGGCAAATATTTATTACATAGCTTAAAAATCTCAGTGATACGGCCTAGTGATATATTCAGAGAAACATGGGAAAAATCAAACTACAAATATTCCGATGCGAATAAAAATAAACACAAGCCTACATTTTTTTTAAATTAATGTACATAGTTCATTACGAGAGTCATTTCTATTTAAACATGTTGCATAATATGATTGAGAAAGACAGACATAACTTTTCAGAGTAGGGTCCTTTTTTCAAAGCTTTACATTGAGCAGTTCCCTATGCGAGAAGTGACTCTGAGTTCCAGTTTCATAAAACTAAGACACATCGACTAGCAACGGATATAATAAAACGAATTCGGGACAAGAGACGACGAACATTTCTTTGAACTGCTACTTTATATTTTATCTTATTTTCTACTTCACAACTTTTTACACTTTCTTTTATCTGTCTTTCTGTCTGGTCCGCGCCCAGTCTGTTGCTTCCAGGCGTCCTGCGGATCTCTGTTGCCCGCCGGCTGTCTCTTCCCTCCCAGCGTCTCCGGTTACAACTGCCGTTGTTTCGCTCAGTAGGTCGTGTTTGCTCTACGTGGCAAACACGCACATAATTCACTGCGCACCTCTTTTCTCATTCTTTCTTTACGAGTCTTGAATTGTAGGGAGTGCTTTTGAGCTCATTCATGTTGTTGCCAGTTGAAAGAAATATTTGTCGCCCCGTGTCCCGATGTTTGTTTTATTCTTTCTGTTGCCAGTCAATGTTACCAACATGCTCTTCAGTTATTGTTAACACAGAAGTTTAAATAGTTTTTTTTATTCAGCTGCGGTTATTGATAACTGCAGCAATTGGTCACCCAATTAAAGTAAGGAGAAGTAATGTAGAGTATTTTAGCATACAGAGTAGAAAGTGGTATCCAAATAGAGACGTGTGATTCGAGAAAAGTTGATGCAGTGTGAAGTTTTACTTTCTAATATATGTTTATATTCAAAATAAAGCAAAAAATCTTTACTTTTACACTGAAAAATAAAAAAAAAAGAATAAGAAAACTGTTTAGGCTGGGTAAGTGTTTCTGAGTACAAATATTTTAGGTGAGGGGCTTCACTGCGTTTGACTAGAGCAACTTCGATATTCTCGGTGTACGACCGTATCGTGGCAAGCCGAAATATTTTATCTTTTTTGAGGAACAAGCTAGTGATTCTTGTAGTGGTGATCAGATAAAGATTGTAATCAATCACCAACTAAAACAGTAGGTTAAATAGCCCACGAAGAGAAGTGTGATAAGTAGGATGTCCCTGCACTCAAAATGAGCAGTTCTTAGGGAATTTTATTCGCTAATTTACGCCAAGGCTTTCCCCTCTTTACCCATTCAATAAAGTTTCTTGTAAACATACCCAAATCTCAGTGCTACATATACAGTCACATGTTCCTTTTTTTTGATGACTTGGCTGACACAGGTTCTGTAAAAAAAGATATCCTATGCAAACGAATTTATAATATCGAAAGGACCGCTGACCGGACGATATGTCCACGCCCTGGTGACGGGCTCACGGTGAGGGGAGATGGGACAACACAGATTCCTTCATTTTCCAACCACAAAACGGTTTGCTGAAAGTTCGATAGACATAAGAAAAAATATACTTCCGACAGCAAGGCGCAAAGGACCGTCCCAAAAAGAATTAGTGCAAATTTCAATACACATAGATATGTCCACACAAGCTCAGGCCCAGCCTATCTTACGATAAAATCTATACATCTATATGTTTTCTCCAATTAAGTTCTTGCGCTCAAAAAAATAAAATAAAAAGGGGATAAACCATACAAAGTGCTATGGTGGTGAGTGGTGCGAACGTGAGTTCGGTGGGTGATAAGGGTGACGCGGCCCCTTGCGATGCCGACCAAACACGGGAGGTCGATGTGCGCTTGGATGCTGTCGGCGTGGCCCCTTGGCACTGCACTCACGCACGAACACACACATTGGGCGCCCAAAGCAGCGCTTGGACAAGGGAACCCAAGCTCCCCCGCTGATCAGCCTTCCGTCGCTGCCGCGGACCCGCCAAAACTTCGCGTTGCGTTCACCCCCGGCCCGTAGTACTACAAAGCCATTTGTCACGCAATCCGACGTCGGGTGGGGCTCCTCTTTCGCATGCCGGCAGGAAGCCTGTGTCCCTCCGGTCAGGCAACAGCATTGGTTAGCCGCGTGACCGTTCCTCCCGCGATTTCGACCGACCGCGGCCTTACCAGTTTGACCCAGGCCACTAAGACACTCGGTGGCCTAATCCCTCTTGCCGCGCAAGAATCATTTTCTTGGGGATCTACTGCGGTTATTCTGTAGGCCGCTGGGCTTCGAGCTGGACCTATTTTGTGGGCTCTTTTCCGGCATCTTCTTTATTGAGAAGCTAAGCTCCAGGGCTTTCAAATAGCGGTCTGCGAGACTTGCTATCTCCTCGTGCTGCCTTCCCTTCGTTCTCGAAGGAAAAAAGACGTCTTCGAGGGAACACTCCGAACGAACTGTTTAGTGAGCAGCAAGTTCCGCACTGCACCATAGTCTTTCACTGTCTCCGACAAGTCCATCCAAGCATACTTGCAAAGTAATCAGCTTCAAGTAACGGATTACATGTAATTCGTTACTTTGTCAAATAATTTTGTAATTGCCTACGTTACGCTTTGTTGCAGTAAATTGTAACGTAATTCCGTTCCAAAATGTTGGTAACGGATTACATTAATTACTCGTTACTTTTAAAAAGACGGACATACATACAGAAACTGGAGAAATATCAGTCTGGGACCAACCGCGCGACCAAAGCCCAAAAACGAGCGCTCGCGCCTATCTAATTTTCCAGTACTTTAGGCGAGGTGCGCGATCGAAAGCGTCGCTGTGGTCGGCCTTCCACAATTGGCCGAATGTTGATTATGACGTCAGCAAAGGCTTTCTCTTCGACGGAAATAAGAGGAAAGAACATTTTGGCGGTGTTGGCAGCGTTGATTTCAGAGCGCAATGATTTAAAACTTCCACCATAATTACAAACATCATCGATCGTGTTGTTCGCAAGGCTAATGACGCCACAAGAGGGAACCATAGGAGGCCGCAAATGAAACACCTCGCCGCTAATAGGGAGTATTCACTGGCAGCCATAGCAGCGTGCGCGACTGCTGAAGCGCGTACTGACGGCAGAGCTTTCACAGTTCTTCTGCAACCTTCATTCAGCACCATCAAGATTGCCGGACTAAGCAAATTATTATATAGCTCGTTCTGGGCATGTGCTCTAAACATCACCCTTAACAATGCATAATCTGACAGTGCGTCAAAGTTGCAGGCACGAGAGTGCAGCTTTAAGTCGTAACGCTTACGGTTAAGAGGCCTGTAAAAAAAAACGAGCTTTCGTAGATAGATTCCTCACCTCCCCATCTAATAGGAGAAGTAGATTCTGCCGCTGAGCATTCGAACCGCTAGCTTTATCGGAAGCATTCTAGGAACATTTCCGGCCGCCGTAAGCTAGCGGGACGACGGGTATAGTTTCAGCTTTCGCTGCCTTGTCAGCTTACATATGAACAGAGCGCACCTATATTCTTTCTCTTAAATACAATATTTTAGTATTACAAGGACTACCACATTGCGATTGTATGAGATCTGAAAAGTGGTGTTGCAGATACATTTTTTGAAAACATCGAAAATTGTTGCTAATATTTCCTTGATAAGTGAACGGGACAAGTAACGTGAAAGTAATTTATAACGTAACGAGTAAAGTAATTCGTTACTTTTCGACGAAAGTGATTTGTAACGATATTTATTACATTTAGGCTATTTAACTTGTAATTGTAATCTATTACATTTTCCAAGTAACGGGCACAAGTCTGGATCAAACAGTCAAAGAGCCCGAAAACCGGGTCGCATACTGGGTGCCTGTTTCACCTTTCTCAGGCCTGCACGTCTAAACTTGACCCCGAAAGCCGTCGGCGAGTAGGCGAAAACACTTGAGGAGCGCTTTCTTCGCCTTTTCGTATTCGAGCGAATCACCTTGGAGCCTAGTCGGACAACCACTGCCATCGCCTCTCCGGAAAAGCATACGCTCAATGCCGTGGCCCGTTTGCTCCTGTAGCCAGGTGCTGCCCGGTGGCGCTAGCCTCTCGTTGAATTGGTGCAACTTGGCTCATGCCCAACGCCGACGGCGTCCAATTCTCAGCTGTCCCTGGCGGAGCCGCAATTCTGCAGTTCCTGTAGTCTTAATCTTAAGCTCCCGAGCCGGCTCTGTGTTCTACAGCTTTCGCAGCTCTGTCTTAGGCCCTTTCGTGATCACCCTCATTTCTTAAGAGCAGCTTCCTCAAGCCCGAGCTCCTTTCCCGCACACGATTAGCTTGTTGAGCTACATATTTTGTTAAAACTCGCTCTAGTCCCTCGCACAAGGGTTTAAACTCCATTCTTATTAGCGATTGGCAAGCCAAGCGGTGGGGTCCCGCATAGACGCACGCTCTACTCCCCGCCATTTACGATAGCGGTTTCGCACTCTCCGTTCCAGCCCCTCTCAGCCTGAGCCGTCACCGTGGTCACCAGGTCCCATCGCGGAGGCCCGTTTGTCACAGGTTCGGTAAAAAAAGATATCCTATGCAAACAAAACAAAAAAATGAATACACAATTAAACACACAAAACGCTCCAATTCTGTGACACTTGCACAGCCGCCACGCTCGCGAAGATTGAATGCCAGGGAAGGCACGCAACATCAACCACTCTTTTGCTTTTGTTCACGATACCGAACAACCTCATTTTCGTACAGATACACACGATGCGCGCCTTTCAGTTTCTCGGATAGAAAGCTCACCATTGTCCTGACCGTCTGAATTGCGCTTATTCACTCAGGTTGTTCAGCGTGATCTGGTGCTTCACGAGTCTGCAAACTCCGTCACCTGCATTTTTGCTATGTCCAGACGCAGAACATTACCACTGGGCTTGTGGGCAATCGATTTGTGCAATCTGGTGAAGCTGGTAGCGATTCTTGAAATGACTGGCGGCCCCGCCACTGACGTACGTCACGTGCGCGTATAGCCACAACGTTGTCTTCAACCCACTCTGTCTACTATTCTAGAGCCAAGCAAGCGTAAGAGGCGTCGTCTCACAGGTCCTCACCGACGATGGCAAGGTTGTTTGTAGATTTTCTTGTCGTGTCTACGCATGTAAATATCGAAACCTGTTTTTTTCAGTGGTATGGTTGAGCTTCGTCAGGATGCACGATGGTTCAGTTTTCATCAAAGTTCAAATTAAAGACAACGCTTCCGCGTTGCATGCACTGATTTCCATCATAGTTTTTACCTTACGTTTGTCAGATATGAATGTGAAATATCCAAATTCAAACGTCACTTGAACGACTTCTAGGAAAGTCTCAGATACAATGCTGTTGTTGCAGTTTTTTCACAAGGTTGCCGGACTCCCATGTTGCAGGCACAATCTCTTCATCCTCTAGGATATGAAGTTCCTCGAGTGTAAGCGACGGGCGTTTTGGGTAGTGATCACAGTCTCCTTGAATACACAGACATGTCAGTTGGTCGCACAGAAATGCTGAGTTAATTTTGCCTGTGTTGAATTTTTAGTCTGTAACGTTCTCTAGGGCGGCAATACAAAGGTAATATTTGGCGCAGCGAATAGAAACACACACTTCCTGGATGACCTTTGACCCATCTAGGGCGCAAGTAATAAAACTTCGTCAGCCCAATGCCGGTATCAGGATGATTTTTATTAGTATACACGATAAGGCCTCTACGATTGAGCGTGTCATGAAGCGGTACGAACGTTCCCTCCCAATTGAGCGTGGCAGAGATGACATCCTTCTGATTGGTACTCTAGGGCAGCAGACACGTTCTCAGGGCTCACCTTGCACCTCTTGTAAGCATCCGGCTACATACCACACGCAGTGCTTTTTCTTGAGTTTCCGGGATTTACTGAGGAGGTACATTGATGCCTGTGAAATCATCTTCCGTACCTCATTCTTCGTCAGTGTTGATGGCAGGAGCGTAAGCTGTGGACAACGTTCCCCGGAGAGAGTTGGCGGTTTACTAGGCATCACAAAATTGTGTCTACCCACTCAGTGCACGTGGAGCATGTTGGTTCGGATGACCCCCGATGGCGGGTCTCTTCTCGAACTCAATACCTTGCCTGGAGTTTACATTCTAGTCAGCAACCTGCTCCAGTTCTGTGTTATTTTTTTCGCATAGACAGGCCTGTCCCGAATTCTTACGACACTTGGTTCTCTTAGCGGCGACACATTTGTAGTTAGTGCGCTACGATTTAGGTCGTCAATTGCTTCTTTAGCTAAGCACAAACATGTCGGAGCACGGCTCTAAGCTTTGCATTGATATACTTTTAGTGATGTGTATGAAGAAACTAAGATTCGTCCGTCACATAAACTTTGGTGGAACAGTCATTTAGAAAAATTTGCTTAAAATAGTTTGGGTCCAGCTCGCCAACACTTCGAAAATTACGTTGCCTTGGTATACTATTTTTGGGCTTGCCAAAAGTAATCTGCACAAAACACTCCTTTGGAGCTTCAGAACATCTTCATAACGTAGAAATAAATAATATATGCTAAGCCTAAACTGATGGAATATTTTTGCCAAGTGAAACAAACCTGAATAGGGCGCACAAGTGACAAGCTCTAAGGCTGATGAGCTCGCTCACAGCAAAAGTACATTTGAAAAGAGAGCTAACAACTGAGCCAGCCAGCCAAGTTTGATCCACATAAAAGAATGAAAGAGGTAAAGTTCCATACAAAAAAATGCTTGTCAGCGGCCTTCGAAAAATACTTTCTCGATTTGTACCGTCGCCCCTATCGACGCGCTCCATATGAAGGCATCCTAGCTTGTACCGTGCGGTTCATGCCACAGCTTTAGCCTTGCCGTCTCCTGGTTCGTGAAGGGTTGGCTGTCGGGTTATATCGATGGCCCCTCAAATGAGCTTTTTGATGTCTTGAGCTACCGCCTGCAGTGCCTTATTACCGGCTGCTGTCAAAGCACGAAAACCGATACACCCTGTCAACGCCGAACTACAAGCGTTCGCCGCACGCACGTCGCCGCCGCCTTTAAGCTTTTGTGCCAATATATTGTTTTGCCGCGGACCACCGTCTTTTCTTGACTACGCGTCTGAAATCCTTCAGGCGGGCATACACAACACCTGTAAGCGTAAGGGGAAATGCCCGTGGTGTAGAACCATGGAAACATTTGGAGCCCGCAATTGAAAGCTTTCATGCCACGACAACCCCTTACTCCGGTCCTAATACGTCAGCCAATTGTCGACATCGTCGCCGCTATGTTAGTTCGCCGTCGCATTCTATAGTCCCCAGGTGAGAGGGGGGGAGACTTTCTAGATTAAGATTGCGACAGTGTTTACGCTTTATGGTACTTGCGCGCGGCCGGAGAATTTGGAGATCCTGCAGTCTGTCGGTGTCCCCCTTTCTGCCTGTTATTATCGCCCGTGACGACAGCGAGTGGGATGGCGACAGGCATGACTGCTCAGTAGACAGGCATCGGCGGTTATATTTTGCTGGTTAGAGCGAATCCACTTATTCTTGACAGCAAACGGGGAAATGCGAAAAAAATTGTAGCTCAGCTACTTTGCCAAAACTAGCGAGAAGTTTAGTCTGCTACTTCCGGCAACAACTGCGCCATAATCGTGATATTCGCGAGGAAATGACTGTTTTTCCCCACAGAACACTATCGCGCAGAAAGGGAGTGTTTGTATAAGTTATATTCTAGTTATAAGTCAGGCATATATATGAGAGAAAGGCGGAGATAGAGGGGAAAAGAGAGGAGCATATAATGTAGAAGGACAATAAGGTAAACAAAGTTCCCAGCGGCCGATGGCTGCTTGATCTCTACTCGGATCACAAGTTTGTAATTTGATATATCTTTGTAGCAGTAGTTGCTCCTCACTTTTTTGTGGGAACAATTACTATAGTTAGCAATGGCGTCATCAGGATAAAAATATAACACATGAGTATCAGTTTTATGCCACTGGAACTCAGAGTACATGTTAAGTGCACACTTTGAAAAAGCACCCTACTTTGGGCAGTTATTTGCTCTTGATCAATATAAATAATGCAACATGTTTGAATACAAATGAATGCCAAAATAAAATATGATAGGTTACCCCCCCCTCAAAAAAAAGTCGATGTGGTGTTTTTTTGTATTTGTGTCGGAACTTTTTGTGTTTTGCTTTGTTTTCCATGTATTGCTAAATATATCACGACCACCATATCGCTGAGATAACTAATACATACATATAAATAATACCCATATATGAGTAAATTCTGTCCTAAATGTGTATGATGGTGATTAAATTATTTCATTAGATATTGGCCTCAAAATTGTACAATTTGTCTTTCGAGCAGGCATGATTGGTAATATTTAGAAATAATAAATATAATGTAAATAAATATTATCCCTATATATCACAAGCAAGCTGTACACATAGTATATTTTTAACCGAAGTTTTTAAGATTCTCCAAATTTCATCGTTTTAGTTATTTAGTTCAAATGTGCCCCCTTCATCAGTGCTCATTAATGAAACTTTCCACCTCTTCGTGCCATATAAATTTTCCTCTCCCCAATTTTTTTCCTGGTCCAAACTAAGTGCGGGTTTGTTTATACCAGACACAAGATAATAACATATGAAAAACTTCAGTTGATTTAAAAATGTCGACAAGCCACCCCTAGGTTGATATTATTTGAAATAAACCATTCATATTCAGAAAATTCGTAACCAGATTCAGGTAGTTTAATATGTGAGGTAGCATTTACATTATGTAAATTTATAGAATAAAAATCTGCCTGTCTGAGGCGGAGTTTATTAAATAGATCTAGTGCTATATTACCCAAGGATCAAGGAGAATCAAAGGAATTGGTGTTCCACGCGCCGCACGTGCTGGCGTCCGGCAGTAGCAACTTTTCTAAAGCAAATACCTAAAACAAATAGGATCTTTCACGCGAGTTAGTCAGCGCTTTATTTTGGCTATTCGATTTTTTTATATTGGGTGCTCCTTGACGCTTGGGTAATATAACAAATGGTCTATTGTTCTAATATTTTCATTTGATTTCAGTACGAGCATAATCTGCATGTATTATAAACAAATTGTATGATAGGCGGTGACAGGTTAAACCGGTGGCACACTGTGCATACATCTTGCAAGAAACAGCATGAAGACACGAGTCACCGCAATATAAGTGGCTCAAATGCCGCGTGCCCAGTGTCTGCTGAAACTAATTGTTATGCGGTATTCGAAGCACGGATTCCGCGGTGACTCGCGTTCCAACACTCTATGCACGCTGTCATTTGCATGGTGTATAAGCAGTGTGACCACTGCTTTGAGGATCCACTAGATTCTCCTCCTCGAGCGGGAGATTTCTGCCTTTGATGGCGCTTGGTCGCACAAGCAGACACAGCCAGGTTGAAAGCGGTGAGTGCGGAGCTGGAGGCGCAGCATCCTTCTTGGTTCTTAATCAGTTACTGATTGTTGCCTATAGGAAACGTCGCCTGCAACAGATCGTAAGAGGTCATTGGTCACAGGTCACGTGACAGCAATCTTTAACGCCATGATTTCAGTTGTCAACGATGGTGTAAAAGAGATGAATGGAAACACGGTATATTTCTTCACTCCCGAAGCCTGTTAATGTAATCTAATCAAATTTAAGATATCTCTTTCTAAAAGTTCGTTCAGATAAATATCCAGGATATATATTTAAATATATATATATATACATATGGGTGGTTTCATCTCAAATCGTGCAGGCAAAAAGGGTCGAATTTTTAATTTCGCTGAAAAAAATATATGTTATGGCGGCGTCTCTAAAAACGCAGTAGCCACAAACGGCAAGTCCGTCGGATTTTTTGTTCTCGACTTACGAATTTTGAAAGAGGCCGCGGCGGAAAGCAGTGTTTTTCACATCCGTCGTGGGTCGGATGTTTCGCTCGATCTCCCGTCGTGGATTTTCAGTCCACATTATATTAACTTTTTCAAGCACTCTGTGGGCACAGGTAAAAGGCTCTAATACCATGAAATAAGTTTAGGCCTTTTGCTTTTTTTCTGTAAAAATGTCAAAAACGCCCCCTCGGTCAATTGTTGACGAACTTTGACAATTAAATACTGGCGATCTACTTGGGTTACATCAATATTTTTTATGTCTATGGAGAGCCCAAAACACGCTCTTTATAGATATTATAAAATGATTTACCTGTATGAAATAGTCATTGCGGGACGTTTACGTTAATGTTATGCGAAAACCAAAAAGTACGAATTTTAAGATCGATTTTCTCAAAAAACCCATTTTTTATTTTTTTTATTTTTTGTTAAAATGTAGATATGATAGTTGTCTACTCGAAAAGCAAGTCGAGAAAGTGTATATTTTGTTTGTATGTTTTATATTTAAGCATCAATATTGTACAAAAACGTGTTTTTACGGCTTGAAACGGACTTGCGAATTGCGCGTCTTCACAAACTTGGAAATATTTTTGACTTTTTTCAACGCACCCACATAAAAATGAAATACAGTAGGTCCACCCTGTTATATTTATTGATCATTTAAATTTTATTATAGGCGGCAAGCTACATTGGAGCAGTTCAAAAGAGAAAGCAACACTTCTTAACAGACCAGCAGGCGTCGTAAATTTTAATGTTAAGAAATCGGCAGACGTCCTATTGATTCGGGGCCTTCATTGGCCTATATGAACGTCCCGCCCTTTCGGAACCAGCAGATGACCACGACCTTTCGCGCTCGTTGTGTTAGATAGGACGGCCCGTGACAGTAAAGCGAGCAGCGCACCCTGTGTCACGAGGAGTGAAATGGTGCGAATGTGTCGTTGACGCGGCGAACAGTGACGGCCACCCAGGAGTAGTCAGTCAGTCAGAGTATTGCAGAAGGGAAAGCAAAGTAACTGTTGCCCGGGAGGATAAGAACACCATGGCCTTACAATATCGACGGTCAACAACAGTTCTGCCTGCCAAAACAACGCCGCGTGCGAGCTAAAACCGGCGGCGCGGGACGAAAATCGCGCACGCACACGAAGATGGGCCGGTTTCGTTAGGGATGTGGGAAAATTTTGAAACCAGCCATCCGTGCACGCGTGAGACGATACCGCGTATTTGCCCGAGCTTCGAACGCCCTATCCTAGAAATGGCCGTGCTCTGCAAAGTGGTTGTCCTGTGCTTGTCCTCCGTGTTTTATTCTTTCAATTTTATGTACTCTATCTCCCTCCGCGGAAATCCGATAGCACCGAAGGGTTATCTCTTTTGGAAACAGCAAAGCCCGGATACTAGCATCAAAAACGAGCGTGTTGGTAAATATACTTGTGTCTATTCTGCCCGGAGACTAGTTGGGTCGAAGTCAGCCTCCTTGACAACTATAACCGTTTGTGAAGAGTGGTCTTCTCCCGAGATGAAAAGTTAGCGCCGGCTGACGTGTTATTTTTTTTAAAGGGAAGGGTTAAAGAAAAAGTTTGAGTAACTGCATGCAGTAACTACCTCGAAAGCTCCTCTCCCGATATGAAGCTCGAGGCATGTTACGTCTCGGTTACCCTCTCGCGCACCGCTGCTCGAAACTATTCTTCACTTTGTTCCGCACAGCCACGACGGATGTGCGGAACAGAGTGAAGAATAGATTCGAGCATGATCTGGACGCCATCATCCTGCCAGGCTTCAGTGTCATGGGACTGGACTCGGCGTCGGTCAGTTAAGACTTTTTTTTTAATTTTATTTCGTGTGTGTTTCTTCGCCCCGCTGAACTTTGTTTCTCGGGTGCGGTTCTGCTGAACTTTTTTTTATGTTTCGTTACTAACTGTTTGTTAGCATTGTTTACTTGTTGGGTTTATTTCTTCATGGCGTAGCGGCCTGACGGTGCTGTAGAGAGCGTGTTCGCACGCATTTGGTTGTGTCCCGTTTAGGGAATGCCCGGAGGAGTTGGTTTTTGTTCTTGCCGTGTGCGGCTGAGTTTTTCTGTCTTAATTAACTTTTTTTTCCTTTACGTGTCGTTGACTTCTTTGTCTGACCAGGCGTGGACCTATCGCCTTGCCACGGCTCGAAGCTAAATCTTTTTTTTTTTACCGCAATTTTCGTTAAGATCAGAGTTGGGTAATTTTATTCTTATTTATTTATTTTTATTCCCTACCCTTCTCCGTGACAATCTCTCCGTGTGTTTCGGATCGTTTCTGTGTCATCACTTTTGTGTATTACGGAAGTGAAAGGATATTCCCTGGTGATCTGTGCGATGTGCGGTGAACAAACCCTAGCGTTTGGTTTCGGAAAGAATTGTATATAATAGATCAATGACGTGGTGACTTTTCATGTCTTAGTAATATGACAGCTAATAGCTAGTCATGCTAGTTTACAGTGAAAGTTTTATCAACCGAAAAAATACAACGTCTGTGCCTCTTCGATATTGAAAGTCTACTAGGCCTGCTGATTTGATTAGACATGTTTCTCGTGGTTTCCCGCTCTTTTCAAAACATAAATAACTATTCAATACCACAAAATGCGTTTATAATTGATTACAAAACGCAAAAAAAATGCAAGAAAACTTTTTTACAATTTATAGAAGCGCACGGTTTTTTTTTTTGTCTGACTTAGGTCTTGCAAAACGAAGACGTCTTTTTCCGATATTGAGGCTTAAATATAGAACATACAAACAAAATATACACTTTCTCGACTTGCTTTTCGAGTAGACAACTATCATATCTACATTTTAACAAAAAATAAAAAAAATAAAAAATGGGTTTTTTGAGAAAATCGATCTTAAAATTGGTACTTTTTGGTTTTCGCATAACATTAACGTAAACGTCCCGCAAAGGCTATTTAATACAGGTAAATCATTTTATAATATCTATAAAGAGCGTGTTTTGGGCTCTCCATAGACATAAAAAATATTGATGTAACCTAAGTAGATCGCCAGTATTTAATTGTCAAAGTTAGTCAACAATTGACCGAGGGGGCGTTTTTGACATTTTTACAGAAAAAAAGCAAAACGCCTAAAATTATTTCATGGTCTTAGATCCTTTTACCTGTGCCCACAGAGTGCTTGAAAAAAGTTAATACAATGTGGACTGAAAATCCACGACGGGAGATCGAGTGAAACATCCGACCCACGACGGATGTGAAAAACACTGCTTTCCGCCGCGGCCTCTTTTAAAATTCGTAAGTCGAGAACAAAAAATCCGACGGACTTGCCGTTTGTGGCTACTGCGTTTTTAGAGACGACGCCATAACATATATTTTTTTCAGCGAAATTAAAAATTCGACCCTTTTTGCCTGCACGATTTGAGATGAAACCACCCAATATATATATATATATATATATATATATATATATATATATATATATATATATATGTGTGTGTGTGTTAGTTTGCAAACATACTGCAAACCATTGGTGTGGAACTCCTTAAGACATATTGCTTTGGGGAACGGCGTATTTGCTGAAAAAAAAATATATATATATTAATGTCTGATTTGAAATGGTTGCGAGAATCTTTGAACTGGATGGCAAAATAATAAACTCATTTCCTTTTTGGGTGACTTCAAGCAGCAAGGGTCGTTTAACTTTCTCTTTCCCCCTCACCAATCACGTGCAGTGATGGGCACTTACGTCTGCCTGGCGGCCAATGGCGTGCCTATTTTTCTCTATGTTTGCCACGTATTTCTTATACGCCTGCATATGACGCGCCACGTTTAGTTCGGATTTTATTTAGCAGTGTTCCACGCAGTGAACAGTTTATTTATTTATAAATAGGTAAAAAGAAAATTTATATGTCGCAGATTTTGTGAGCGACGCGAGGATAACCGAAACGTCTTGATCCCTCGTCTATTGCTTTCTTGGAGTCACAGCTCCTGGATCCCTCGACTATTACTCTCATGAAGTGCTATAGTTTATGCGGCATTGAAACGAAGAAGAAAAATTCGTAACAACCTTTGGTGACCTTTTATTGTCCTCACCTCTCCAAATGACCTTATGTCTCAGCACTGTCAAAGAGTGACGCCATGCTCAGTAGAAAAAAATAATATAGAACTTCGATGCCTCGTCAACATCAATCTCTGTCTCTGATATCTAATATATCATAGTTATGAATGTAATGCGTTTAGAAACACAGTAAAAATACTTGAAGTGTGTCATTAATAATTGGTAAAGACCTGCAACTTGCGGTCCTTTCAATTTTCCGTAAATGGCTTTGTCTGCTACGTTATTAAAAAAGTAAAATAAAAGCGCAGAGAGGACCGTCTTTTTTGGTAGAATGGAAGAAAACAAATTTTATCTGACTGTATCAAAAATAATATTTGCGATAAATTGTTTTTTTCCAGTTTTATGACGCGTTGTTGAAGTGTTTAAGAAAATCAAAACGCATCAACGTTTTGTTTTACAGTAGGTCCTATAGACAATGCATTCACTGCAATATAGAATATTAATGTTAACGTCTTTTTTTTCAGTACGCATCATTGTTTTTGCACACGGAGCGCCACGTTTGACAAAACAACGGTCAAGAATTGAGCTTTTATTTAAAAAGTGCTTGACTCACAAACTTACCAGCAAGAAGGACCACAGAAATGAGAAATACGAAGCCGAGAAAGATGAGGGCGAGTAGAATGATAGAACCTTTTTTCCGTTATTCCTGAAAAAAACACACACTGACGTGGCATACGAGGCAGAGCCCTTTAGAAATCGCACATTTCACGCAGTTATGTTGGTAATTAATGTCACCGTAACTAATATCCGAAAGCTCAGCAGTCATAACGCTTCAAGTTCGACCGCGTCGGACGCAATGATTCCATCGATAAAACCAATCAGCCCTCAACGTTCACCACCGCGACTCACCGTACATGTCACCTGTGACGACCCGTTGCATTTCTGGGTTTGCTATTAGCGGCCACGGCACTCTAATACTGACTTCAACAGGAGAAACACAAAAAAACACTCTGAGATCGTTGCGTTTATGTGCGTGTTATTGTGTTTATGTCTTGTTACATGTATATGTGTACGCGCACGTATGTATATATGTATGTCTATGCATTTGTGTGTTTGTGTGTTCTGTAAACACAACACCGATCAGAGATCTGTGTTGTGTTTTTGCGCGAGTTACTTACTCTTCTTTTAATCGCCTTTATTCATCTCTACATATCCCCACGGAGAAGCCAGCCAGAGAAAGCACGACCTCGGGCTTACCTCTCCATGCTTCAATAAAAATATATCTATCGGAGATACCTGAGCTCGACGCTGGAGGCGTGCAACAGCTATCATGGTAGGGTGCCATCCTTTATGTCTGTCTCAGGGTGACAACGTACCATAAAGGACGGATTGGGTTATCGCGTGACGCACTTGCGCAATCAATGCGTGAGGTGTGCGGTAAAGTGGAATCTAAGGGTTGTGCAACGAGAGGCGCTCGGCCTAGGTGAAAATGCTTGCGCGCGTTAAGAAGACAAGAAAGATATGGGCGGCATGATTGTTTACCCTGCTAAACGCATTTACATTCGGTAGCTTCATGAGACCTCTACAAGACAGGACCCCCAGCCGATTTCTTTATCAGAGTTCTTGCGTAGTGCACGAGATTTACTCGCTTTCCGAAGAGACAAACACGCGCCTAGTGGGCTGAGGAGATTGCACGCTTGGGTCAGGCTTGCAAATATTCGAGTGGTGTAAAGGGTGGACGGTTCTCTTAGTCAGGGTCGTGCCTTGACAGAATGACCGTTATTATTTCTGTGCCTGAGGCCTGTGGTGATCCTATTACAGAAGGTGCGTAGGGCGAGGTTTTGCGTGGAAACAGATTACGTCTCACCATTGCCACCCTCTAGGCTTTTCTCGTGATTTTTTGGCACCATTCTGGTACAATACTTTAGCACCTAATTTTCTGAGGCACCAAGATAAGTAAACTAGGCTTTCCTGCACTTTCTTTTTGTCCGCGTTTGGTGCGCACCTTCTACTACACCTGTTTCTGCTCCTCTTTCTTTCCCGTTGTGCCTCTCTCCTCTCCGTATGGCTTCTCACACTTCCTGCTTTCGGTCCAGCTCAGACTTTAACACACTGTGATTCAATGCCTGTTACCATGGATCGATTCTGACTCCGGTTGCAGTTTTTGTTTTCCGAATAATGTTTAGCGGTTACACTGATGTGGACAATTTTGTTAGTAGCTAACAGCTGACCGACGTACATGACTGGAAGTAAAATTGGCTGAGACGTCACCACAAAACCAGAAGACTGTGTTTGTATGGAGGCACCCTTGTCACGTTCAATAGTCCGGCATTTTCGGCACCTCACGCCGATGTCTTTAGTTCACCGCCGGTCACTCTGAGAGCTATTAAACACCATCAAGAGTTAATGTATAGGCTCCGTACGGGAGCAAGTGTTCCGCGCCAATTTTCCAGGTGCCACGGCGTCGTTATTCGCCAAGATCAATCACGTACGAGGAATAAAAGATTGCACAGTGCATAACCACAATCAATACAATCGTGTTTTTTGACGTTGTATGCGCCCAGACGGATGTGTCCTTGCTTTTGCCTCATTCTCTTCCTTTTCTGTTTTCCATGCGCGGCGGCGCGCCGGGCCGCTATTCACCAAATTCAGTCACGCAAAGAGCAAATATTCCTTGGCAAAACAGGAAACTCGGTGCTATCCCCATTCGCCGAGGATGAACGCGCTAATGGGTTTCCTGTGGGCAGCCTTTAGAGCTTTGCACAAATCGCATTCAGCGCCCAGCAATCTTTGTCTGCTGGGCTATGGACGGCCTTCTGACCATTGGCTCTTGATCTGTTGTGCATTATTTTTGACCCTGCGTATACTTCCGCAGCTCAGTGACAGCATTTTTTTCCAACACCAGCTAAAGTATCTTGATACTTTTTTTACAAGTAACGACAACCAATACAAATGGCGAAGCACACTCTGCTGGCACAAAATGGCGGTATTCAGTGCAAACTTAGTTCAAACCTCTGCAGTTAACCGCCATTCGCCTCCTAAAACCTGCACCATCACGCAGTTGGCGATTTAAAGAATGTCGCTTTTTCTTGGAAGCTCTTATCTAGGGACCTTTACACCAGCAGGCTAAATACCCTTCACTGCGGCCGTCCCAGGGTTGGGCAGTATCGCGATACAAATGTATCGCGATAGTATTTCAGAAATACATTTCGTATCTGTATTTCTGTATTGCGACACATTTTTTTCACCAGTATCTGTATTCCTGTATAGAAATTCATTTTGGAATGCTTCGTTGTATCGCGATACAATCAGGGTGAAATGTATTTCGTTACATTTCTTGAAAAATACTCCCCCCCTACAAACAAAAAAACAAATTCAAACATTTTTTTTTAACTTCTGAGGGCACCAGGGTCAAGGAGATACTAGGTCTATGTTACCATGCTGACCAAGGTTCCTTCCGATTCTCCAAACTATTTTTCTGTGCGTCCTCTTCACTCTTCTGAGAAGCGTTGCGTAGTCGGGGACTCGAACCAGATGGCGTGCCAGGAGTGGAGTCAAAGCATCTTTTGCCGCAGGTCCTTAGGTAGGGATTTCTTGAGTCACTGTTTGCTGGCATCCAATGCCCGCTGCTAACCGTCTCTCTTGCGTTAGCACACACAGTACACCCAGCAGGAAAGCTGAGTCACAGTCCGTTGCAGCACAAGCCTGGTGGTAGTTGCCTTGAAATAGTAGGTAGACTCACGCAGTCAAGTTCAAGACATATTCGAATACGTCTGCAGCTGCGCCCGTAATATTGCATGGCTCAAGGGTACGTCATCGGCCGACGTGAAAGTGACCCGCTGCTCTGGTGATCCGAAACCCAGGAAGGTCAGAGTGGCCTCGCTGTGCTGACCCAGACTTCGTACACCTGCGACTCGTCTCGAGCGCGCTGTTTCTCGGAGAGATCGTGCCTGTGCCACCAACATCAGGTCGCAATCCACGAGGTCTCTATTTGGAGTATGCAAGACGAAACTTGAGGACTGCAAGCCATGCGTTGGGGCGGAGGGTCGGCAGGAAGGACCTTCACAATAGGGATGCCACCGCATCGTTTTTTCAACCGTAACAGAAGATACGACATGTGTTCCTGGATGCATCAGGTGGTTCACTATTCTTGAAAATTTCAAATGACACTGCCTGCATGATCTTCAACGAGGTAACTTACAACGAAAGTACGTATTGTCCTTTCATATAGCAGCGTGGTAAAGTTTCATGTTCAAGGCCACAGCTACAGATAAACAATACCAGTCCATTCCACCGTGACGTCATGTGATCAATGTTTACAGGGGCGTCGTCCTTATTGGACAGGAGCGGGGTGACGTTTTGATGGGCTTTAGGGTGACATAAAATATATTTAGAGGTCAAAGTCTTTTCGCATTCCTCGTCAGACAAACAGGATGTCAGGGAAGGAACCGCGGTCAGTCCTTGATGGAATGTTTTTTGAGCCCATTCAAGACTCCTCGTCGTCCGAAATCACTACCTTCAAGGCAATGTGTCAAACCTACGGGAAAGTTATTTCAGGATCAAAAACTTCCACTTCAAACTTCAAGCTTCATCTCATTCGGCGCCTCAAACCAATTTCAAAAATTTATTGCAGTATCAGTATTTCTGTATTTGTATTTCTTCCCTCCATAAAATGTATTCCTGTATTTGTATTTCCAAATACTTTTCGCCTCTTTTCGAAATGTATTTGCGATACGTATCGCGATACACTTTTACAGATATATTTCAGTATCAGTATTTTAGCTACTATTTTATGTATCCCAGTATTTGTATTTCCAAATACATTTTAAATGTTTCTGTCAAACCTGCTTTTTTTGCAGGCGGCAGAGGAAGTGCTCAGGACGGCCGCCGTCCTGAGCACTTCCTCTGCCGCCTGCAAAAAAAGCAGGTTTGGGCAGAAATACTCAAAAAAGTATTTGGAAATACAAATACTGGGATACATTAAAATAGTAGCTAACATACTGATACTGAAATATATCTGTAAAAACGTATCGCGATACGAATCAGAAATACATTTTAAAAGAGGCAAAAAGTATTTGGAAATACAAATACAGGAATACAATTTAGCGAGGCAGAAATACAAATACAGAAATACTGATACTGCAAAACATTTTTCAAATTTGTTTGAGATACCAACTGAGATGAAGCTTGAAGTTTGAGGTGGAAATTTTTGATCCCAAAATTACTTTCTCATAGGCTTGGCACTTTGGCTCGAACGACGAGGAGTCTTCAATGGGCTCAAAAAAACGTTCCATCAAGGACTGACCGCGGTCCCTTCCCTGAAATCCTGTCTGTTTGACGAGGGATGCGAAAAATCTTCGACCTCAAATAAAATCTATGTCACCCTAAATCTTATCAAAACGTCACCACGCCCCTGCTAACATTGATCACATGACGTCACGGTGGAATGAACTGGTATTCTTTATTATGGTGTGGCCTTGAACGTGAAACTTTACCACGCTGCTGTATGAAAGAACAATACGTACTTTCGTTTTTAGTTACCTCGTTGAAGATTGTGCAGGCAGTATCATTTAGAATTTTAGAAGATAGTGGACCGCCTGAAGCATTCTGGAACACACGCCTTATCTTCTGTTCCGGTTGAAGAAACGATACGGTGGCATCCCTGTTGTGAAGGTTCTTCCTGCCAACCCCCTGTCACCGACGCATGAATTGCAGTCCTCAAGTTTCGCTTATGATCATTTAAACAGAGACCTCGTGGATTGCGACCTGATATTGCCGGTACAGGTGCGAGCTTTCCGAGTAACAGCGCGCTTGAGACGACTCGCAGGTGTACGAAGCCTGGGTGGGAACAGCGATGCCACGTCTGGTCTCCTTCCTGGGCTTCGGATCACCAGAGCAGCGGGTCACGTTCACGTCAACTGATGACGTACCCTTGAGCCGTGCAATATTACGGGTGAAACCACAGACGCATTCGTATAAGTGTTGAAATTCAATGCGTGAGCCATATTAATATTTCATGTCGACAACCGCCAGGCTCGTGCTGCAACGGACTGTGGCTCAACTTTGCCGGCTGGGTGTACTGAGTACGCTGAGGCAAGAGTGACGGTTAGCAGCGGGCATTGGATGCCAGAAAACAGTGACTTAAGAAATCCCTACCTAAGGATTTGCGGCAGTTGATGCTCTAACTCCACCCCTGGCACGCCACCTGGTTCGAGTCCCCGACTACGCAACACTCTAAGAAGAGAGAAGAGGACGCATAGAGAAATAGTCTGGAGAATCGGAAGGAACCTTCGTCAGCATAGCAACAATGCCTTAGTATATCCCTGACCCTCGTGCCCCCAGAAATTAAAAAAAAAAAAAAAACGTTCGGACTTTTTTTTTGGGGGGGAAAGGTGGAAGTATTTCTTGAGAAATGTAACAAAATACATTTCATCTTGATTGTATCGCGATACAAAGAAACATCTAAAATGTATTTCGTTACAGGAATACAGATACTCGTGAAAAAAATGTATCGCGATACAAAAATACAGACACCAAATGTATTTCTGAAATACCATCGCGATACATTTGTATCGCGACACTGCCCAACCCTGAAAAAAAGCCACTCTGCAGGCAGTTCGCAGCGGAGCGAGACGAAAACACAGCGAACGTGAACGGGCTCAAATAATAAAAAAAGCGCGGAACTGCGGCGCATTTACTGTGCCTTACTGGTTCAGCCGGTGATGGCGAATACACACAGATGACGAGGGCCACGAGGATGCACTTTTGGTATGGCTTGACTGGCTGTATTAGGATCGTTGCGTCGGCAGCGGTAGGACCTAAAGTTAGACCAAGTATAGCAACTAGTTTTTTTTTTCTTATTTCGCGATGTTAGCTTTCACGGATGTGGTGTCGGAGCACCGCTTTCTAAGTAACGCGGTTTTTATGACATACCGAAGGTGTACAGTGGAAAAGCGCCAAAAATACACGGACAAACAGAAAGACAACTAGACAGGGCGTACTCTTAACTATAGTTAATTTGAAAAGTACACACACATATCTTGAAGAATTAGTGACAATAAGTATGTGTTTCGGGTCTATATGTGTACTTTTTATGTAAACTTTAGTTGAGAGTGCGCCCTATCTTGTATTTTTGTCTGTCCGTGAATTTTTGGGCGCTGTTCCTCTGTAGATACGAGCTAACTGGCTCATATAAGTACCTTGATATACAAGTGTTTCTGGCTTATATCAAATATATTTTCGTCCCAAGCTTCCGCCAGGGCCCACAGTACCTAATCGCGACGAGGTACTCCATAAGGGCGCTTTTGTGTTTCTTACTATGGGTGGTGCATGTTCCACGCACGCGGTAATGTCTTAATTGTCGTAGTGTATAGAAGCTTGGCATTTTAGGTGCTTGCACAAGCAGAAGTTGAAGTATCCTCACTCTGGGTTGTAGAAAACTTCCACAAGCGGCAATACACGAACTTCTCGCTGTGAATAGACTCTTTAAACACGCGTGATATTTCAATCACCATTGCTGAACTTCACTTCCCTTATCGAGATACCGATTCACTAAAACGTCCTTGACGATCCAACACACTGGCCAAAGGCACGGAGAACACAGTACAATCTAAAGTGACAGTAACCTTTCCTGCTACTATAATGATGATACGAAGTGAACGAAATGAGACGAAACGAAAGCTGAATGTTGGTAATGGCGGTTCCCAAGCCCACCTGTTCCAAACAATCTATGCTCCGTCTCACAAATGTCTGCAGTACAGCCAAATGCAAGGGCGCATGAGGCATGCCCACCAGAATTGTTTTGTTTGTACAAGAACTCGTAAATAGGCGGCCCTTTCAGAACCACGCGCTCACGCTCGTACATCTACTTGTACAGCAAAAATATGAGGAATAGAGTACAACGTGAGGCATGCGCGCACTTGACTCCACCTGAGGTATAGTAAGTTGCTACGCCACGTGCTTTCCCAAATTTAAATGCTTCTTAGAGGTCGCGACCCGTCTTTTTGAACCCCGGTTCTTTGCGTATTCTTAAAATATACTGCAGTAACATGCGGGGAGCTGCACTCTTCTGCGCAGAGCACTACACACATTGCAAAATTACCCGAGACTGCGTAGACGACAGAAAAAAGGAAAGAAAGCAACAAATAATATTTCTACAGCATTGGGTTTGCACCACCTCATTTGCGCCCTAATATTTAGTTTGTTACTACTCACGATCGTACGGTAAACAAAACATGTCTTGCCTAAATTTTCTTGAAAGCATTCACCGTTAAAGGCCATGGAATAAGGGGACACTGCGACGTCGTGTGACAATTCGATATCACATGACATCGTAAGATCATGTGACACTCTGCCTTTTTGTAATGTTACGTGCCACGACGACCCTTTATAAAGCATAAGTGTGTATAAGCTGCAAATCTTGCCCATTAGGGCCATCGGCGTTAAAACGAACGCCCGATATCAAGCCACTCTGGATGAAGACAGGTTACTCAATGGCGACGCCTAGCAATGTAAGAGGTATAGCCAATGTTCACTTGGCATTATAACAAGCACCGTGATATGGCGTTACATATTTGATCTCTAAACGGAGGCTCAAACACGGTAACTCGGGTCTTTGCGGACGATCCACAATAGGATGCTCAAGGATGAGATTATAAATCACTTTCACTATGTTTGACTTTTGGCCGTGCCTTTCTTTATGCTTTCAGTTTAGAGAAATGGCGCCCCCAAAATAGCGTCGTACAGAAGTAGAAGGAGAACCAGGTTTACTCTAGAACCACTTTTTGCCAGGTCTAGTAGTATTTTCATAATATTTTGGCTATGCTGCTCAATAGAGTGTTGTGATGGGAGAAAATTATTTGTTCCACGGTGCATAACGGCGAAAAAACGGTCGCGAGTTCATAGTATTTTGCATTTCTAGAGACAAGGCACAACTCAACAACTGGCGACTTGCATTACAAAAAAAATGCGCCAACTTTAGTTGACCGATTAATTCAGTGAGAAGAATATCCAAGCTGATCTCGTAATAAAAAAAAAACAACCTGGATGGCTAAATACAATGGAAGCCTGCTGGTCAGCATACCATGAGAAGAGTCCTTGGAAAAAATGCCATGCGAACCATTCTTCCGCATTGTCCGTTTTAAATATCAAATTCTGCGAAGAAGTGAAATCGGCAAACAAAAAGTCTGTTGTCGGCACCAGCGGAAAAGAGAAGTAGCGTATATTGCAGTTAATTTAAGTTATGTAGTGCGATTATCGCCAGAATTTGATTACGTACAGATAAACGCAAGACATAAAAGCCGGTAGCAAAAAACAAGCCGATATTGAACCGTCTGAGAGAGAAGCTTCAGTATTTGTAAATTTGTTTAATTATGGAGATGGTTGAGCGTGTGGGTTCTTAAGTTACGATAAGGAAAGAGGGACATTCTTGAACTTCCTTCTGTCATTACTGTTTGTCTTCAATGTCCCTCTTTCGTTCTCGTAAATTGTTTCATAACCAACAGCTTTAATTTCTGCATTCACTGTCATGCACAGATCATCCACTTGAAATTCGCGAGGTAAGAAGCGTTTGGTATAGAAATATGGGATGTTACGTATTCATCAAATAACCACTCACAGTGTGCCCACATCACACGCTCACCACTGAAATATAAAACCTCTTGTGCATGCTAGATGTGTCCCAAACATTTGATATGAGGACCATCTGAAACAGCCTAAATCAAATGCAAATTGCTTGTCATGAACTGGATCTGAAAAATAATTCTTAAATCACTGCGCCCCAAGCTCATCGACTCTGATAACCACCACAGACATAAACTGTCCCGTCGTGACCGAACCAGTCACCCCTAATACCTATCAAGGCTGCTCACGATGACACAAGCTCTTTAATAGCAGTGCGAGATGAGCGATACTAAAAATTACGCTAAAAATATGTTTTGCCAACTAATATAGTCCGACTGAATTAAGTGGAAAGAAAATAAAGCAAAAGTTAATACATTTGCAGGTGTAAGTTACTGTATACAACACCTAATATGAGCTTCTTTGTTTTTTGTTGGACCACAGTTTTTTTAAACGAAGAGCGGGGTTCGCAAAACGCTCCTCTATTTGACAACTTTATGTTCAACTACAGTATGTTCTCAGATTGAAGTGATGTCACCAAGGAAAGACTAGTTCGCATTTATATTTTCAACTGCGAAAGTGCCTATGGGCCTAAATGCTGATACTGTCAGTGCCGCAAATCATAGTTTTGGAAACACTAGCCTACGAGAAACACAACCGTGGATCGTCGTAAATTTTAAGCGCCTGTATCCAGCACTGTCATGTTCGAAATTGCCAGCAAACATTCTCAGGTTCGAATATACAGTGTGTAATAAATTCAAAATATATTATAATTGGGTGGGTTCACTTAAAACTGGAGGTAAAGTATTTTACAAATATTTAAAGCCCACCTCTCTGATTGGCCGGAGCCCGCTGGCTCCCGAGCAGTGGATCTCTTATAGTCATCAATCGCTTGCTGCGATATCCTTGAAAGCGGGAAGGGACCTTCCTGTCACGTTGTGTTCACCTTGATAACAATGTACGGCAAATTAACCAGACCGAAGTTTCTCCTCCTTCTCCAAAATATCCCAGCCAGGTAGTTCTCACGATATTTTTGCCGCTGGACGGGAGTGAGCCCGCTCCGGCCATGCGCGCGTTAATCTCTGAACATTTGAAAGAAGAAGAAAAAAAAAGAACTGCATTTGTTGGAGTGGCAAATTTGATTTCGACTCAAAATATTTTATATTATAGCACCATTTTCCGAATATACAAAAGCACCGTTTAAAGTTGTTCTTACTGTTTTTTTAGGTAAGCAAGTTGAAATACTGCATTAATGACGCTAGATTTTATTTAAACCCAGTTGATGTTGGCTGTTACGAGTAGGTAGAAATGAAAACAGTTGCAGATATTTTTCTTGCAAATGTAACACGCATGTCCAGTTTTGTTTTTAGGCTAAAATGATTTTAATATGTTTTATGCCAGAAATAAAAAAGGCAAAACACCGTATCTTTGAAGTTTCCGTGCCATAATTTCAGCATTTCATTTTAGGGTTCATCTTGAATTCTGCTTATTATATACCGCACGCATGTAGGCTTTTAGTGCATTTATTTCCGAGAAAATTTTTTTATGATTTTGAAAATTTGGTAAAATTGTAGCAATTAATTATGGTTTGAAACCGCTTCAAAACGCGACTTCTTATTGCTTTCAATAATGTTAACATTTTATAGGCAGAATCAAACTTCCCCTTTCTTTCGCTCAATTTTCGGTAGAAGTGCTGAAGCATACAGACATGCACCTCAATCGGCAAAAACGTAGTTTCGCATGTTGGCTTCAGTAGTAAAATGTTTTTGTTTCCTTAAATTCCTAAGCACAGGGGGTTAGACGTGTTTCTGTGTTAAAGGGGCGACGGCGTGAATGAGTTAAAGCCTAAACGTATTTTGGTGAAAGAAATAGCCTCCCTTGACATAGTTATCCTGAGGAAACATGTGTTGGGGTGGGTAGATGAACACGTCAAGGCTGCATGACAGGATGGTACCAGGTCTAAGTATGTCATCTGCCCAAAATTTGAGGAAGGATTTTTTTTACTTTTCTAATTAGCGTGTGTTTGGCCCACACGTCTTGAGTCCTAGGTCTGTCATCTTTTTTTTTAAATGGTCGATGACAGAAAGGGGAGATTGGAGAGGGTTATGGGTCGATCGACCTCTTGTGTTTTCCGAGCCGAACGTGGAGTCGGTATATATGCAATGTTTTTTTTGTGTTTTTGTTTTCAAACAAGTCGTTCTTACATGTGCCGACAAGTTTGTCCCTGAGATGTCAGTTAAAAGAAACAAACACAATCCGTGGATGACGCGTGAAGTTTTCCATCTAAAACGGAAAAATTAATCGAATAGAATGATTTCATACAAGTTCAGATACTTTGCTTTCTTCTCCCGACATCAATTACGTGCCCTGGTGCACGTATCCAAATATAATAACTTCAATTTCAAAATGCCGATCTTCCTCGAAGAAAATCCTGGAATGTTTTGGGCGCTTTTCACAACAAAGAGCGTAACAGTAAAGAGATTATTCATAACAGGCTGATGGTTGTCCATTAAAAGTGCATCGCTAAAGATTTTAATAATTTATTTTCATCAGTGTACACTCTTGATAACTCTGTCTTGCAATCATTCACTTATGACAGTCACGGAATCACCGAGTTACTAGTCACTACAGAAAGGGATGTTCGATAGCCTTCTACGGTTAGACATTAGAAAGTCGTGTGGACAGTATGCAGTTCCTAACGGTTTCTTTAAAAAGTACGTCGAAGGGTGTTCCGTGTTCCTTTATGTCATTTATTATTGCAGTTTGAGAAAGGGTCATGTGCCACACAAGATTGGAAAGTAGCCAAAGTAATACCTATATATAGGAGTGGTGAGAAAAATAGCGTTTTACATTATTTCATTTATTATTTCATTTATTATTCCTTGAGGACCCGTGAGGGTATTATACAAGCAGGGTCAATAACACACTAATAAATCATCATTTAAAATAAATTAACACTCACGGAGAGGAAGTCAGCAATACAGGTTAATCAAAGAACAACAAAATACAAGTAGTTATCCACATTACACAATATTATTAATATTTTTAACGGTATACACTGAGAACAGTAAAAAGGAAGAGAAAAAATTAGCATATAGACAGGTTTGTAAGTTCAAGGTAATTGATCAATTCTTTGGCAAATCTATCAGAGTTAGTTTCGGTTACAACGCTATCGGGTAATTTATTCCAGTCCTTGATTGTCATGGGCAGATAGGAGTTATAAAATGCTACAGTTGAACTAAAAATCGGGCGAACTTTGCGGGAGTTATCATGGCGGAGAGATTTGCTGTGGGGTGGAAGGAAGAGGGATGCTCTAATAGAGGCATTGTTATAGTATAATTTATGAAACAGGGTTAGTCGAGAGAGAATGCGCCTAAATGAGAGTGAGTGAAGGTTAGCTTTGCTCCTTAGGGCCTGTTATGCTAGTGAAACGAGAGTAGTCTGTGAAAATGAACCTTAAAGCTCGGTTTGAATTGCCTCTAATTTCATAATGAGGCAATCGCTGCCATGGGGACACATACAGAAGTACGCATACTCTAGACGAGATCTAACAAAGGTTATGTATGATAACTGTTTAATTTCAGGTGAGGTTAGTTTGAGGCTACGCCGGAGATATCCCAATGATGAATTAGCCTTAGATAAAATAAAATTAATGTGAGTTGCCCAAGATAGATCAACAGGTTAAATTAACGCCGATGTATTTATAAGATGTACAGGGGTCAATTGTTCAGTCGTTGAGTTGATATGAAAAGAGTGATGGGGACTGTGATCTGGTGAAAGACACTAGTTTAGTTTTATTTACATTAACTGTCATTTGCCATTTTTGACACCATTCTTGTAGTATTAGTAAGTCAGCCTGTAAGAGTAGGTGATTATTATTTCTACTTATTTGTCTCGCATAGGAGCACAATCGTCAGCAAAGAGGCGAATTTCAGATGTTAGGTTAGCGGGAAGGTCGTTAACGTATATTAAGAACAGCAAGGGGCCCAGAACACTGCCTTGGGGTACACCGGACGTTACATTTGAAAGAGGTGAACGGGACTCGTTTACAACAGTATTTTGTGTACGAAATGATAGGAAAGTTTTTATCCAAGTGATTATTGAATTATGAATACGCAGTTGGGTTAGTTTTTGTAGCAGACGTTGGTGGGGTACTTTATCGAATGCTTTAGAAAAAGTCTATGAAAATGACGTCGGTCTGTAATCTCTTGTTAAGGTTACTGTGAAGCTCATGAACAAAATGTATTAGCTAGGTATCACACGAATATGTCTTACGAAAACTATGTTGATTTTTGAAAAGCAGATCATAACTTTCCAGATATTTCATGATAGAAGAGAAAATGACGTGCTCTAGTAATTTACATGAGATGCTGGTGAGAGATATTGGGCGATAGTTTAAAACAACAATACGATCCCCACTTTTAAAAATAGGGATAACTCTACCAATTTTCCAATCAGACGGAAGCTTGCCGACATCAAGTGACTGTTGAAAAATAAGGGTTAAAAATTGGGATGAGATATGTTTAGTGTTTTTCAGCAATTTAGAATTTATTTGGTCATCACCGGAGCTAGCAGAAGTTTTGAGATTTTCTATCGCTTTCACTATACCCAAATATGTTATTTCGATAGAAGGCATAGCAGAATGAGAAAGGTGATTTAGGAGAGGAATATTGTCATTGTTTTCTAGTGTGAATACCGAGCTAAAGTAAGTATTTAATAATGAGGCACTTTCGCTATCAGATGCGGGAATTCCGTTCATATTAGTTAGGTGGATGGATTTATGGTCCTTAGGATTAATGATCTCCTCAGAACATCTTGGGCGTATTCTTTAAAATGTTAAGAAGGTCGAAGTTAAAAAATTTGTTATTTGCATTTTTCACTTCTCTTTTGTATTCCTTGGCAGACGCGTTGTAATTATTCCATGCAGTAGTACTGGCCTTTTCTTTAGCTTGCTTGAAATGCCGTTTCTTCCTAGCACTTAATTTGGAGATTGTCTTGTTGCACCAAGGCTTTGCATTGTTTGTTTTAATTCTGAAGCTTGGAACGTACGTGTCAGTCAGAGCTGTTACCTTGTTTTTATAGAGATTCCAATTTTCCTCAACTGTTGTTTGATAAAAGTTGATATTAAAAGTATCATAAAACTCTTGAAAATTTCTATTAATTGCATCATAGTCAGCTTTATTGTAATCTCTTAATGAATTTATATTGACGTGATCTGATGACGACGTCAAACTGCAGGTTTAAGTAGTATAACATTGTGATCACCAATAGCAGGAAGATGAGTGATGTTATTCACATGTGATTGGTCAGGTGGTAAGGCACAGGTCAAGAATGTTGCTAGAGTGATGGCTAACTCTTGTTGGTTTAGTTATCATTTTGGAGAGGTTAAACGTAGAGAGCTAGGTCGATGAACTCATTATCAAACTGATGACCTGATGACATGAAGTTCCAATCAATATTCGGAAAATTGAAGTCGCCAAATAGGATGACCGACGCATTTGGTTTGAGGTCATTAAAGATGAACGAGAGGGAGTCGTGAAGTTCGCTTATGAAACTAGCGTGATGATTGGGTGCTGTGTAGCACACACCAATCAAGATATCGGAAGATTGAGAGTGAAGTTGAAGCCATACCATCTCAAGGTTACCTGGAACATTAACTTGTAACGCACTAATATGATTGTGGATAGCGATTAGAACACCGCCACCTCTCTTTGTTAGTCTGTCGCATCTGTGTGGGTATAATTCATATTGGGGGGGAACACTTCTGAGTCAACAATTTCGGGTTTCCGCCACGTTTCTGTAAGAATGACGAGGTCGGCAGTACATGATTCAATTAGTGATAATAGGTCGTCGCGGTTTGTTATAGACCTGTATTGTTGTTGAGTACATGTAGTAATGTTCTTGCACATTTCATTTTCACGCACATAATAACGAATCAATAATCTACATTCTTTTATAATAGATGAACAAGACGTCTTTCGTAGGGGATGCTTGACTGTGACACAAATTCTTCACGCGGTTCATAATTTTGGTACCTTTAATGGATAATGATGGTCAAGTTAATGCTGTTTTCTTAGATTTCGCAAAGGCATTCAACAGGGTTTCCCACCGCAAGTTACTAAATAAGCTAAAGCAGGTACTAGATAATAACAACCTCTTGGCATGGTTAGACTCTTACCTTACCAACCGTAAACAGTTCATGCATGTGGGCAATACAGAATCCATTGAATTACCTGGGCTGTCTGGAGTGCCCTAGAGATCGGTACTCGGTCCATTGATGTTTTTAGTTTTTATCAACTATCTGATGGTACATAGGCCATCGATACAGTGTCATTTTTTGCAGATGACTGTCTGTTGTTTTCCAAAATAGATTGAGTTTCTGACTAAATATGTTTTGATGATAGCCTTAAAATTATTTCGTTGTGGTGTAAAAACTGGCAAATGGACATAAACGTTAAGAAATGTGTGCAAAGGACACTGACGCAGAAGAAGGTACCGCTTTTCCCCTCTAGTATAAACTCCAATGTGTTAGCAGTGGTCCACGACTACAGTATCTATGTGTCACAATTACCTCTAACTTAAGCTGGTCCCCTTACATTGGGCAGGTTGTTCCCAAAGCGTCTAGAAAGCTGTGGTCAATGCGGAGGACTATGATTCACTGCAATCCTGAAAAGAAGCTAACGGCATATAAAACTCTAATTCGTCCTTACTAGAATATGCTGACATAGTAGGGGACCCGCATTCACAATCGTATTTAAACTAGTTGGAGGGGGTTCATAGAAAATCTTTTAGATTTATTTATAATTCATATGGCAAATAATAACATGTTTCACCGTTGTACACTGCGCCTGGACTTCCTTAGTTGTCATGTCAAAGGAAAGTAAATCGCCTAAACGTTTCACATAACTTCATACACAACAAAACTTGTCTAAAGTTTGACGCCTATATTCAGTTTAACTTGAGCCGTGATACCGGACAGAATCATGAGAAAATAATTTGTGAGTTTCGATGCTCGAAAAACGTTTTAAAATATTATTTTTTCCCACGTACTGTTTGTGAGTGGAACGAGTTGCTCCGCAGCGTCATGGACAATGTGTCCTTCGCTCCATTCTCTAGAGCCATTGATGAACTTTTATTTGTTTGAATGAACTGGACGGACTAGGTTGCTTACGCATTTTACTGTATGCTTATAACTACTTATTTATTTTGCTGACCTTTTTTTCCTTTCTTCAAGACATGCCTTGGCCCTCAAAAGTTGGCCGGCAGTATCTTTAAGATAAATAAATATATAAATGTAGACGTGCCCGAATTACAAAACAAATGTCTGCCCCTACCCCTCTGCCGTTCTGACACTACTGCTAAAGCTTTCTTCTGATAACACGATTAATTTTAGTACTATAAAAATAATAATAATAGTATTTTATTCACACAACTCTTGAGGTATATCAAACGATTGGATCGTCAAAGTCTGTAATGGCTTGTATGACTGAACCCAGCAAGTCAGCATAAGTGAAAAAGGAACAATGCAGAAAAAATAACACACTAACACAACATTTGTCTTCCCATACCCCCACCCCCAATTACACTGATGCAGGCGAAAAAACAGTCTTCATAAAGTGGAGAAAGCCACTCCAACTGTCCTTTGCCCATTAATACTATAAACATCTTCAGGAAGAGCATTGAATACTTCCGGAATGTAAAACATACATGTACTTTTTTCCCGTGTCTGGTAACACATCTCTGCACTAAGTACAGAGGGAGAATCTGAGGCTGCGCGATGATGTAGAAAGCGTCCTAAATTTCTCCACTTAAAAGTTGCGGAGCGCAACAATTTCAGCAAACAAAGCACATAGTCTCGGCATCAGCAAATGTCTAAAGAAATCTTCGCTGGACGAGAAAACAAAGTTTTACGCGACACTCCGCAAAAATACATTTAAAATAATATGTATTATAGTGTACAATGCAGTTGCACTGTGGGAAAGGTTACTCACGCAATATTGTAATACACTGTACACCATTGCGTGGACAATAACTTTTTGTTACATTCAGTGGAACAGTCTCTAACAGTGCCACATACTAGAAATTTTCTTAGTACTCTATGTATGAGCCATCTGCTTGTGCCAGGACATGTCACAATCGAAAACGAGAGCTAGCTATTTTGTTGAGGAATATCAGGGAACAGGTATACAGCAACAGGGTTTACAGGAAGAACTTTACAGAAAAAAGGAATACTAAAAAAAACAGGTTTTGAGGGATTTCCGAAACAGATGAGTTTTGATTTTAAAGGTTTATCTTCAATACGTTATGCCGCATACCAGCCCATAACATTCAGGACATTAGACAGCAGAGCGTAGACAGCCTCATTAAAATTAACATAACTTGAAACAAGCAATAATTTTTTCAGAGTACTGATGAACTTTACATTCCGAAACAATTCACACAAAGTGATTCAAATAGATAATAAAAATAATGAAGATACCACTGGCCCCTTTGGGACTCCGGTTTGCAGGAATTGCGCTAAGCTCTGGACCTTATCTAAAGAAACTACTTGGGCCCTTTTATCCAACAGATTTCCCAAAAGTTAGTAAAACGGACCCCGGACACCACTTCTCCAAAGTTTCCTGAACAAAACCTTATGATTGACCGTGTCGAAAGATTTGCTGACATCTAGGAAAACGGCGGAAGAAAACATGCTCTCGTCAAAAGCTGAGTAAACGTCAGCAGCTACATAATCTAAAAGCAGTTGCCTACTACTTCCAAAATTAACCCGTGTTGTGTACATGATAAAAACGAACACTGGTCGATAAAATTGGTCTTGATGGGAAAAATGAGTTTTTCAAGAACGTGTCCCCGCACAGACAAAATTTAAATATTTCGGTAATTGTTTACCTTTCTTGAATCTCCAAACTCGAAGACCGGCCTTTCTACAGCAAGTTGAAGCTCCTTTGAAATAACGCCAAACTCAATAAAACCGTTAAGCATAGAAGTGATGACATGGTTTAGACATTCAATGATTGCTGGAGATATCCCAAAGGGATGCCGTCTACACTTTGTCACGTGGAGACAGGGCGTTAAAGAGCGTAGAGTGCGTGTCGTCCATATATATAGGGTAAAGATATATAGATGTAACGTTTATCTCTATTACTTTTTCGTAGTCAAAAACACCCTCTGGAACAGAAGCGGGAACAACAAAAAATGAATTAAATCGCTCGGCTGTATACGCCCTGTCACAACCAAAATCGCGTTTTATGGTGTCAGGCACAGAACCTTTATTGTGATAACCGCGAAAAGATTTCACGAGTGACCATGTCTCTGCTGAAACAAGTCAAGCGTTCTCAAACGTTTCTTATAAATGCTGCCTTTTTGCAGATCGAAATGTCGCATTAGTTCGATTCCTCGCTACTCTGAACACAGTGCGAAGTGTATCATTGGTTGGTGCCCACTGAATACGTGCCCATGAGGGTCATTTTGTTTTCTATTGCAGCAAATACTTCCTTATCTAGCCATTCATGATCCGGCCTCAGTTTTTTTTTAATGTAGTAAGTGTTCGTTTGGATTTTTGGATAAACAATTTGATGATCAGCCTCGAATTCCGTATAGAGTTTAGACTTTAATGTTGGCTCACAAAATGAAAACTAATCAAACATCGAAATGAAGTGGTCTAATACGGAATTATCGAAAACTTCTTTTCTGGAATGACTTGGCCACTATCTTGGTGTTCAGAACGGTCACAAACTGACAACCCACAAAATATTAATCTACCACTTTTTGCTTCATAACTGATACCATGACAATGGTATTTGCAGCTTGGGTGCAGATATGATGAATGCATACGATACTAATCCACCTGCTGTTATATCTTGCGTTGCAGGTGTAGTAATAACGTTTTCGATGCCTTCCTATGCAAGTATATTGAAATACTCAGGCACGTTAAAAGTATCATGCTTCACAACATCTGCATTGGTATCACCAACCAAACAAACTAAACCTCGGCTACTCACTGTAGGTTAAGTAACTTAAATTCGTCAAGAAATTTCATAATAATCTTCGAATGGGGCCTATAACAAGCTAGCGAAAATATATAAACAAAAATTATGTAAGGGCATTCGCTTTCGCGTGAGCAAATAAATTGTTTCTAGAAACTAGCAGCTCATCCTTAGCAAGGCACCGACTCCCCTTCCCTCTTCCCTCTGTGTTTGATCGCGAAAACCAGAATGAATTATAACATGATAGCTTAAATTGATTCAACCAGTTATCAATGGTACTACTTTCGGTCAGCATTAATCTTCTGTTCGTAAACACTGATATACAGAATTTCTTAACGTTTCTTGACAATAATTCTAGCCTATATCTACAAGTTCGCTGACTGTGTTCACCATTATCTGATTCTGAGTTTTCTGCCTTTTTCTTAAAAATCCTACCTCCTCTTACCAATACAATATTAAGGTACACTTCCTTGCCTTTCATCCTCACCTTCCAAAACGTTTTGTGTTGTCTCAGTCCCGCTGCTTGGAGTGGAGGCAGGTTCAGATTAGCTTCCCAAATCAGTGGTGATGTGTTCCAATGTGTTTAGCGTTGGCTTTTGACATGCCCATAAATTTTTAGGTTAATTAAACGACTTCGCTGCTCCAGTAGTTCAGGTTACCCAGCAGTTGCTTTATAGTTATTCGTTGTTGGTCCGCCAACACTCTAAACTTGCAATACCTCTGAGCTATTTCTTTGAGTTCCTCTTTGACGAACACAGTGTCAGCAATTGGACGAAATATCGTCTCTATAATGTTTTGAAGACTTCCACTGTTCCAAGCGGGCAGTTGACTACCGGCGTCTTGAAGTGAGAACTCATCTACCTCAGGCAGAAGTGTGATCGGAGTCGTCAAATCTCCCTTCCGAGAACACAAGATGTCACGTTTAGATTTGATCTTACTAGTCCCTCGAATGGG